>NDGN010619585.1:0-14904 GCA_002564285.1 Tympanoctomys barrerae | reverse complement strand
CCCATCTCTCTGGAGAACTGTGTCAGTCAGCCCACCCAGCTTTACCCTCCCTCGCTCTCTGGGCTGCTGTCCCCATCTCTCTGGAGGACTGTGTCAGTCAGCCCACCCAGCTTTACCCTCCCTCACTCTCTGGGATGCTGTCCCATCTCTCTGGAAGACTGTGTCAGTCAGCCCACCTAGCTTTACTTTGCTGAAAACATTGGTGGGTGAGGGGCCTACACAGTGTGGCACAGCCCTGCCAGAGTTTCGTCTTTTTCACTTTCTGAATATTGTAGTGAGAACACAGGGTACAGAAGCAAGGGATCACCTCTCTGGGCTAGGAACCCTGACAGACTGAGCCTCCCACACTTGCAAGGGCCCCTTCCTAACGATCATGGTCACCCCTACACCCAACATCCTCAGGCCAGGCTCCCCACACAGGGGCCCTGGTGTGGACACACACAGCCACACCCACACCACTGCGGCCCTTCCTGCCTCCTGGCTGCCCCTGACCAAGTAGGCCTCCACGTATCTGAGGGTGCAAATGTCTGTCATATGCACACGTGTGTGTATGCGCATGCGTTTGCCATGTTGAGTGCAAGTCTGTCTGGTTTGTGGCCTCCAGGAGGACGCTGGCGCCCGGCTCCTCTGCATACCTGTGGAAGGCCCCCAGCCGGAGCTCCAGCATGAGCAGCCTGGTGAGCAACTACCTGCAGGTAAGGCCCGGAAGCCCGGCTTGCCCTGCTCTGTGTCAGCTGGGGTTGGTCCTTAGCCTTCGCCATCAAGCGTGACAGCTGCAGAGACCTGTCCCAGGCACCATAGGCAGTCCTTCAAGTGACATGTGCTATTTCCTGGAGCCCCTGTTTCTACATCCAAATAGAATTTGGGCCATCTTAAAATTAAATTCTTTTAAATGATTTTAAAGTCTCCTAAAAGAAGCAGTCTTATCCCATAGCTAAAATTCACAAAGCCAAGCCCTTACCCTGCCACCTGCCACCTATGTGGCTAAGAGAAACTACTTGAGGTCTGGAAACTTCAGCTATTTCCCCCCCAGCTAGGGTGATAAAAGCCACCTAAGCTCATGATGAAGGAGTTCAACATAAGCACAGAGCAAGAAACATTAGTAGATAGTTCCCTGATTTTTTTCAGGAATGTGAATGTATCCTAGCTGTATGTAATTTTATGAAAATTGACCAGCAGTACATAAAAGGAGCATTAAAAACAGAAAATAGACCATCTTTTTAACCTCATTTTGCAATATAATTTCCTACCAGAAGTGCTCCGGGTAGGGTACAGTGAGTGAACCGCAGTTTAAATATAAGGGATAATTGAAATATATGGTAAATATTTAAATTTGAAAAATGTGTTACTGTAAAAGACACGTTGCCATGAGCCCTCTCAGAACCCCCCTCACTCCAGACACACTCATCCCATGGTCTTTGGCACCTTGTTTGTATTTATTTATTTTTGGCAAATAGCTTTTTTTCTTTTTTCTTTTTCTTTTTGTGCCAGGAATCAAACTCAGGACCTTGCGCTTGCCAGGCAGGCTCTTATGCTGCTGAGCCAACTCCCGGCCGCTTGGGACTTTCTGAAGCAGCTCCAGAGCCCTCTTTCCTGAGTGACTTGTGAGGGGGCATCACAAATCCAGTGACTGCCGTGACATAGCGCCATCCCCCAGAAAGCAGGGTCATAAAAGTGCGGCGCAGTCCTCATCTACCTCACTCAGGTCTGGCGCCGACTGACCTGGGCTCTTCCCCACAGTCAAAATAACCATGACAGATTGAGATTTTGAATCAGTTCAGGTCGTTGAGGCAGCCGGGAAGTGTTAATTGAAAGACACTCAGGAAAGCGGCTGCAGAATGCCGAGTGATGGGACGAGTGGCCTTGAAGCAAAGGGGAGAACCTTGAGGGGGCTCGTGGCAAAATGTGTTACTGTAATAATTTTTTAAAATGTAAATGTTTGCCATATTTTTTAAATAAGCTGCTGATCTCTGCATGGCAGAACTTTGAACAGAGCTCTAGTCCTTTGAACAGCTTTGTAGACTCACCTTAGATCACATAATGCCTGTTGTTGCTTCTGCTTTTGTTAGACTCTAATTTCTCCAGTTAGCAGGTCGGCTTCCCCCAAAAGCACTTGTTTCTTGCGTTCCCTTCCCCAGACCCAGGAGATGGCCTCCAGCTTCGACCCGAGCAGTCCCCTGAACAACGAGGCCCTAGAGGGCTTTGACGAGATGCGGCTAGAGCTGGACCAGCTGGAGGTGCGGGAGAAGCACCTGCAGGAGCGCGTGCAGCAGCTGGACCGGGAGAACCAGGAGCTGCGGGCGGCGTTCAGCACACAGCAGGAGCAGCTGCAGGCGGAAAAGCAGCAGGGGCATGCTGCCATGGAGGACCTCAGCCACCTCCTGGGGCTGGAAGCTGAGCTCCGGAAGCAGCGGGAGGTCACCCAGGCCATGCAGAATGCTGTTAAGGAGCTGCAGGTGTGCCTCCAGGCCCTGGATCGGGATACAGCCAAGGAGGAGCACAGCTCTGCCCTGCAGCAGCTGGAGGCCACACTGCAGCCCCTGGCACAGGAGCTCAAGGCTACCCAGGACTCCCTCAGCAAAAGCCAGCTTCTCTCCAGCCTCTCGGACTGGTTAACCAGGGCTGAGCAGCAAGCAGATACAGCCCAGGACATAAAAGGACAGCAGGAGCCCAGCCAGACTGACTCAGCCCTAAATCTTCAGAGGCTGGAGGAGAAGCTCCGGTCCCTGGAAGGGGAGAGCACCAAGGTCCGGGAGCTCAACCAGCAGCAGAGCGCACAGCTGGTGCAGCTGGCCACCGAGCTGCAGCTGAAGGAGGAAGCTCGGGCTGGCCTGGAGCGTCAGGTGCAGGAGATAGCCCTACTCCACAAAGAGCCATCCAGGGAGGGGCAGGAGGCAACCCAGCTCCAGCAGCACTTGCAGGCGTCGCTCGCCCGCTTGAGCTTGCTAGAAGAGGAGCTGGCAAGGCTGAGGCAGGAGGAGCAGCTACAACGGGAAGAGAAAGAGGTGCTGGCACAGGAGGCCCGGTCCCTGAGCCGGCAGCTGCAGCTTCTGGAGACCCAGCTGGCACAGGCCAGCCAGCGCGTGAGTGACCTGGAGGAGCAGAAGAGGCAGCTCACTCAGGACAAGGACCACCTCAGCCAGAAAGTGGAGGCCCTGGAGCGACTGGCTGGGCAGACAGCTCCAGAACCACCTGTGGCTGGTGAGCGAGGAGAGACCCTTGCCACCTCCGTCTCCACCCTGCAGCAGGCTGATGAGAAGCCAGAAGAAGGGCACAGGGGTGGTACTGAGGTGCCAGCAGCTGGACAGGAGGAGGAACTCCTCCAGGCCAACCGGGAGTTGCAGAGGGAGCTGCAGAACATGGCGGGGCGCAATCAGCTGCTGGAGCACAAGCTGCAGGCCCTGCAGGCCGACTACCAGGCACTGCAGCAGCGGGAGGCGTCCATCCGGGGCTCTCTGGCCTCCCTGGAGGCTGAGCAGGCCAGCATCCGGCACCTCGGCGACCAGATGGAGGCGAGCCTGCAGGCCGTGCAGAAGGCCAAGAAGGCCATGAAGGCACAGGTGGCTGAAAAGGAAGCTGCTCTGCACAGCAAGGAGGATGAGTGCCGGCAGCTGCGGGAGGAGGCCGTGCAGTGCCGGCAGCTGGCCGAGTCCCGGGACGCGGATCTCAAAGTCCTCTCCAACGAGTGCCGCCACCAGGCCCAGCTAATCAAGGTCCTCCAGGCGGAGAAGGGCCAGCAGGGGCTCATTACACCCCAAGATGGTGCTGCACAGCTGGCGCTGGCCCAGGCACAGCTTGAAGTCCACCAGGGAGAGGCCCAGCGGCTGCGGGATGAGCTGGTAGACCTGCAGGCCAAGCTCCAGGCGGCCCTGAGCAGCCAGGACAAGGCACAGAGCCAACTGAGGGTGGCTGAGGAGGTGCTGAAGGAGCACAGGATGCTGGTGCAGCAGCTGCAGGAGCAAAATGAGGCGCTCAACAGGGCCCACATTCAGGAGCTGCTGCAGTGCTCTGCAGCTCGGGAAGGGCCGCAGCAGGAGGGCAAGGCTGGGGCAGCTCAGCAGCAAGAGCCGGAGGTGCAGGCCCTGCAGGAGGAGCTGGCCCGGGCCACACGCTGCTCCGAGGAGGCCCGGCTGGAGAACGCCGAGCTGCAGGAGCAGCTGCACCGGGCCAACACAGACACCGCCGAGCTGGGCATCCAGGTCTGCACCTTGACTGCGGAGAAGGAGCGTGTGGAGGGAAAGCTCCGCGATTGCCAAGAGGCCGCCTCCCGCGAGCGAGAGCACCTGGAGCGCCACATGGCAGGGCTGCTACAGGAGACAGCGAGCCTGCAGGAGAAGCTGACAGTGGCCGAGGACGCCGCAGGCTCCCTGGCCAGCCTGCAGGCCCAGCTGGCGCAGGCTGAGCAGCGGGCACAGAGCCTCCAGGAGGCTGCACGCCAGGAGCACGACACCCTCAAGTTCCAGCTGAGTGCTGAGATCATGGACCATCAGAGGAAGCTGAAGGTACCACCAGCACCCACCGCTGGGCCACCCGACCGGGGCAGCACTGAGGGGTCCAGGCGAGGCAGCCTCTGCAGCCATAAGGCAGGGGGAGCCAGAAAAGGCACCGGGTGCTGCAGACACCCATGGTCCCGCCTCATTCTCCCCTACTCTGCCTATAGGAACACGCGAGAGGCAGAGCCCTGGAGAGGGGGCCTTAGCCTGGCGGTATAAAAGACCATGGTATATGAGAGCATATGAGATCAGCCTACACAGACATTTTTAAAACATGAAGCTGTGTGATGAGCAGGATGTTTTGTGGCTACTTGTGTGATCTTAGCACATCTGTCCACCTATAGCCACGCCCCCTGCCACTGGCGAAGCTCAGCAACAGTGTCCGCTTCAAAGCAAGCTCCCACCTGCTGGTTTTTCCCTTTCCATCTTTTGTGCTCGGCCTCCTCTGGCCATGTAGGGGTCAGAGTCCCCTCCAGAGTCCCAGGCTATGTGCCTGCCTCACTGATGGCCTGGCTCTCACGGGGCCGCAAGGCCAGGCGGAGCTGCAGTTCCCTCCCACCCGCCGCGAGTCACAGGCTGCGTGCGTTGAGATCTCTGCACACTTCAGCCGCTCACCGCCCTTCTAGGCGGCCGCACTGTGCCCCCCGCCCGGCCGCAGCCCACCTTGGCCACCCCACGCCAGGCCACCCCACGCCTGAGGCCCGTGGGCCACTTTTCCCACTGCAGTAATGAGATTCAGTTTGAGGGCCAAGCTGAGTCTCTTCCATTAGTAATCCCTGAAGTTTTCATTACTGGGAGGACCTAAGCCTGTGGAGGAGCCAGCTTAGAAACAGTGGTGGCTTGCTTGGACCCCTGGGGTGATGAGGTGGTCGTGGAGCAAGGACGCCTCTTGATGTCCCCTTCTTGTGCCTTCTAGGCTGCCACTGAGGAGTGCAGGAGCCTCAGAGCCCAGCTCAAGCAGCAAGGCCAGCAGCTGCAGGCTGCCGAAGAGGCTGTGGGCAAGCTGCAGGTAGCGCGGCATGTATGCTCCTGCCAGAGAGCCAGGCTTTGGTCTGGGATCACAGATACTTCGTGGGGCTCCCTACATGACTTCCCATCCCCACCAAAAACAAAAGCAGCTCAGGCACCCTGTCATTAGCTGGAGATTCCCTGAGTATGCGTCCTGACCCCTCACTCCTGGCTGGAGCTGTCAGACACGGGCACTTTTAGGCTCTGGCCAGCTCAGGGGCAATGCTAGCTTCATCCTTGCCACTGTACACCCCCTCCACTGGGGACATCCTGACACTTGCTGCCATCAGAGTCGCTTGCCCTTGGGACTTAGAGATGCATCACACTCCATAGTGTAGAGCAGAGGTCCTTGGCCTCTTGAGATTAAAAACATTGGCCTTAACCCCACTGCCAGCAGCAGCCACAAAGTTGTCCCATAGAAGTGACACAGCCTCTGTGGGGCAGCTGGGGAGAGCTTGAGCCAGCTGAGTGCCTTCTCCATATGTCCTGCGCAGGCCACCCAGGCGGACATGCAGGAGAGGCTGAGCTGTACCAGCAGCTGTCTTGCCGAGTGTCAGGCTGCCGTGGTCCAGAAAGACAAGGAGGCAGCAGCCCTGCAGGAACGTCTAGAAAGGTGAGTCAGTGCAGCGGCCCCTCAGCTCCTGGCAGGCTCTCTCGTGCAGTCATTTAGAAACTCGGTTGTTCATACGGGACCAGGAACAGCTCAGACTCCAGGGCAGCCCTCGGAGGCCAGCGTCTGCACTCTGCCTGCTCCCGGCCACTGGCTGTGGTTTGGCTTTCTTAGCTGCAGTAAGATGCACATTAGCACATACTTGGGGAAAACTAAAGGAGGACTGACATGCATGATAGTAGCAGTGGGAAATGCGGCCGCAAGCATTTAATTAGACCCAAGATGGAGCCGGTGCATGCAGGTTGGGTGTCCTTTATCCTTGCAGAAGACCTGCTTGGGTCAGCTATTGCTTGATATGGAGCCCCAGAGACTGCAGGGAGCTGAGTGCCCCTTCATAGCCACTTCCAGGAAGCTGTGCCCCCTTCTTTTCCTGACTTTTCCTGCTCCTCCCAGACACTACCTGAGGACCCCTACAGCCTCAGTTCCCATCCAGGAACCATGGAAGTAGAACTCAGCTCACTCGGGGTGCTCCTGGCAACCTGGCATCTCCCTGCCCTCCCAGAGTGCATCTCCACGAGTCTGGGGCAGTGAGGAGGATCTCATTTGGGGCCATGATAACCCATGAGCAAGCGGTGCCCAGGGCCCTGCTCTGAAGGGCAGAAGATGGGAGCAGCTGGGCTCTCGTGGTCGAAGCCAGGGTGGGCCAGGCACCAGAGCAGCCGAGTGGTGCAATTCACAGAGAAACCTCCACCCTCTCAGGACCCAGCAGGAGCTGGAGGTCGCAACCGCCAGAGTCCAGGAGTACTGCAGCAGACTCCACCAGGAGGCCAGTGAGCGGGAGCAGAGCGACCAGAAGTTGCTGGCAGACCTGGACGACCTGAACAGAACTAAGAAGTTCCTGGAGGAGCGGCTGATAGAGCTGCTCAGGTGAGTGCCAGCCCTGCAGTGGCCAGAGCCCTCCGCACCAGGCAGAGCACGCATCCCTCTTATGAGCCTCTGGTGGGGCCATGTGTCGCCCAGGCTGCCCAGGCCCTGGCACCTGCCCAAGGCCAGGCCTCACTGTTCCCACTGGGGCTCCTTGCGGCTCAGGTTATCATACTCATGTGGAACTTTTCAAGCCCTCTGTGTCCTTGTCACCAAGAGAGTGTACTTTTCACGGCTCCCAGGGTCCCACCCCCCAGCCCTCACTCCTGGACCTTCCCCTTCCTCGTCACCCCCCAGCACAGGAGGCCCCTGCAGGACCCGCAGCTCTGATGCTGCCACGGCCCAGTGTGCCAGGTCACCCTGCTTCTCGAGAGGAGAAGGAAATCGGGCTTCTATGGGAAACATCAGTTAAGTGTTAGCCATTCACAGCTTTTTCTTCTAGCGTCTTAGCTTATCAGTCTTTGAAAGTGAAGCTGGGTGCTCCTCTTGTTCGGCCACCGCCTCCTCCTAATGTGGCTCTGCCCCAGGGACAAGGACGCACTGTGGCAGAAGTCTGACGCCCTGGAGTTTCAGCAGAAGCTCAGCACGGTGGAGCGGTGGCTCGGGGACACGGAGGCCACCCACTGCCTCGACTGCAAGCGCGAGTTCAGCTGGATGGTGCGGCGGCACCACTGCAGGTTAGCCGGTGCCTCGGGTGTCCCCACGCTGGGTGGCCGAGCATGTGTGCTGCCTCCTGGCTCAGGGACGCAGGCATAGAGGGTGTGTTCACTAGGGCCTAGCAGGAGCTTGGGGCTCCCTGAAAAGAGCTGGGCACAGCGGTGCAGGCAGGGCTAGCTGCTCTCCAGGGCTGTCGCCTGCCCAGAGACCGCAAGTCCTTCCTGTTGCCTGCCCCACAGGGGGCAGAGCCCTGCGGAGCTGACGCTTGGGCGCCTCCGGGACCTGGGGCATGCTCCTCACCCTCCCACCCCAGGGCCTTGAGAAAGGGATGAAGATGCAGAGGGCTCAGCACTGCCCAGGAGGTCTGGGTCTGAGCCTTTGCCTGAGCCCCGGTGTGGCGCGCACGCCAGGCTGGTGTCAGGGAAGTGGGTCCCTCTCGTGGAAGTGAGTCGTCTTCCCCTGAGCTTGCGATGGTGGCTGTTCTGGAGCCTTATGTAACAGGCCATTGCCGCGCATCACAGGCCACAGAGCACTGGCCTCACAGCCACGCCCTGCCTCATCCCCAGGGTGTGCAGCCGCATCTTCTGCTACTACTGCTGCAATAACTACGTGCTGACCAAGCCTGGTGGCAGGAAGGAGCGCTGCTGCCGTGCCTGTTTCCGCAAGTTTAGCGAAGGCCCAGGCTCCCCCAGCAGCTCCGACTCGACCACCAGCCAAGGAGACCCCAGCCCCAGGCTGTCCCCGGCCCACACTGGGACCCAGGCCACAGGAAGCCAAGGTCAGAGCCCTGCCTGCAGTGCCCCCACCACCACGCAGGTAGCAAGCTCTAGCAAGCTGGCTGCAGTGTTTTGCAAAACTTCATTGTCAGAGAGGTGCTAGAAATACATTCCCACCCATCTGAGGTCACTGGGATCAGACAGAAAATAGCTTTCTCGTTGAGAGGATTCGGTGTGCTTTGGCCTGAGGCTTGTGTACAAAGGCCACCAGTGGAAGGCACCCCCATGTCAGCCCCTGTATCCCTCCTTGTTCCCACGGTAACCCAGGCCAGCGTCCAGCTGTCCAGGTCCTCACTCTCAGGGGCCAGGAGGACATGCTGTCTCCTTGTATCCCGGAGGATCCGCAAGGACATTGTTACATCCTGCCACTGATTGGTATGAAGATCTTCCTGCTGGATGGGTGGCATGTACTTGGCACAGTGTTCCTCTTCAAATATTTTGCCCATTTTTAAAATGAGTTTTTTAATGCTCTGTGTATCCTGGACACAAGTTTCTTTCATCAGATACACACTTTACAAATATTTTCTTGGCTTTTAGTGCTACTAACATTGCTTAGCACGAGTATCAGATAGTCAGGCTTGTCTTCTGCCAGCTTTATAGTTTTAGGTTAATGGCCTATTTTGAGTTAATTTTTATGTATTATACAAAGTGTGAATAGAGGTTTGGTAAGTTTTTGGTTTGGGTTTTTTCTGTGTGTAGTTCTCCAGTGGCTGACAGACTGTCCGCCTCCGTAGAACTATTTTGGAACTTTCACCCCAGATCAGTGGACCTAGTATCCGTGGGTCTCTGTACTCTGTCCCGCTCCCTTTAGCTCCCTGCCTGTTTCATCCTGTTGTGATAGCCGAAGCTCTATAAAGCATCGTAAAATCAGATAGAGTGAATGCTCCAATTTTGTTCTTTCTCAAAATATTGACTATTGTGGCTTCGTTGTTTCTTTTTTTAATTAACAGTTTTATTTATTTATTTATTTATTTATTTATTGCCGTGGTATCAAGGATTGAACTCAGGACCTTGCACTTGCCAGGCAGGAGCTTAAGCCGCTGAACTATTTCCCTGGCCCCAATTTTTTTTTTTTTAATGTATTTTAGGAAAGGAGCTGCAGGGTATTCAGGGTCTCACTACTAGATTGGACTCTTCGTGATCCACCTGTTTACAGCCTCCCAAGAGCTGGGGTTACAGGTGTGTGCCACCACACCCAGTCTCAACTGCCACCTCAGCATGCCCTGGGGGCGGGGCTGGCACAGCAGGCCCGGGGATCAAACCCCCAGCCCCTGCGCCTGATCATAGGTGCTTTAATTCACTGAGCTATTTTGGCCAGCCCCCGCTTCATTATGTTTCTACAGAAATTTATAGTCAATTTGTCAATGTGTACTCTCCCCCACCCCCCAGTACTGGTGAGATATTGATTGGGATTGCATCAAAACTATATAGCTCAACTTAGGGAAAATTGATGTCTTAGTAAAACTGATTGTTCCAATCCATGAATATGGTACAGCTTCCATGTACTTAATGTCTTCTGTTTCTCTCAGTTTTGTATTTTGTTTTGATTTGATTTGATTTGTTTGTTTGTTTGCTGGCAGTGCCGGGGACTGAACCCAAGTTCTTTGCACTGAACCTTAATGGAAGAAAACTTACATTTTGAGACAAGGTCTTCCTAAGTTGCTCAGGTTGGGCTCGAACATGCAGACTTCTGCCCTCAGCCTCCCAGAGCGCTGGGACAGCATGCTCAGGCCACCACACCCATTCCTTGTTTTGATTTCTGACATTTCCTGTCTGCTCACTTTTGTCTTTGCACCTTTTCTTCTTTCCCTTTCTCCAGCTCTTCCTTGCTCTACTCTTCCTGCTTTAGACTTGCCCTCGCGTTTTCCGGGACATATGCTAGCGGGCACTTGTGGACAGGGACTGGCACGGCTGCCCCCATCGAGCCTCCCTGTGCAGTGGCCCAGTCACCTGCCCAGTGCCTACTGTGCTCCTTGAGCAGAGCGAGGTCCCGTCTCCTGCCAGAGCCCCGGAGGGATGCAACGCAGGCCACGCAGGGCCTGCCTCCGAGAGGCCCGGGCAAGTGCCGCCTGTGCTCTACCCAGCAGGGGTTTGCGGGCGTGGGAGTATGTTTTCTCCTTTGTTTCTTTTTTCTTTTACATTTGTCAGTGAGATCATTTTTACGTGTGTTAGTCCACACTGAGGGCACGTGATGACCCTGCCCCTCGTGGGCTTCACACAGCTCGGCTCTGCCCACCTTCTCCTCTTCAGCCTCCATCTCTCAGTCGTGTCTCCATTTGCAAAAGCTCTGCTCTCTGTGTCCTGTATCTTTTTCTCACTGTGTCCTGCAAGAAAAACCATCGACAATTAACCTTGCAGGTCTTCTCACTTAGCCTTAGTGCCCTTAGTTTCTTTCACGCTAATGTTCTGATAGTTTTCCATATAGCGAGTGGCCCAGACAGTGGGAAGAGGCTGAAGCCTCTCCAAGGCCTGCCCTGCAAAGTCTCTCTGGTGGAGAAGTCAGGCTCAGGCACTCCCCCCGCCTCTCTGCACTGAGCCCCAGTCATTCCCTGCTCTCGGGACAGAACGTCTCTGCTGAGTATGACTAGTGCTGTCCCAGGAGCACGGCCTGACCTCCCTGCCCGTGGTGACCATGCACCCTCTCTTCCCTCCTGCCCTGTCCTGTCACCAGGGGCTGACTGCAGGCAGCCAGATGATGCCGTGTTCGACATCATCACGGACGAGGAGTTGTGCCAGATCCAGGAATCCGGCTCCTCTTTGCCAGAAACTCCCACAGAAACCGACTCTCTGGACCCGAGCATGGCTGAACAGTGAGTTAGCGCCCTCTCTGTTCCCTCTGCACACCTGGTTCTGTGCTTTCCTATCAGGGGACAGGAAAACACGACACTGGGAGCAGGATTGGCTGTCTTGCTGAAGGGAAGGCATCTCTAACACCACAGCCTCTCTAGGCTTGTGTGGTCACATTGGTCAGCGCAGGCCACAGCAAGAGGCCATGGATTGGTGACTTACCCTGTAGCAAAGTGCCTTCCTGCAGCCGTGCAGGCCAGAGGCGCAGGCCAGGGTGGGGGCTGCACCGCTGCTTCGCTGGCTTGGAGCTGGCCACGCTCTTTTGCTGCCTGTCATGTGGTCAACTGTGTGTATATGCTGGTGCTGCCCTGTACCTCCTCACCTTCCTTCATAAGGACACGGGGCAAGTTGGATTAGGCCCACCCTAAAGGCCTCATTTAATTTATTCTCTCCATTGATCTGCAAATGCAGTCAGGGTCTCGGCATGGGGACCTGTGGATTGGCGGGAGACACAGTTCAGGCGCATGCTGCCCTTGGCCACGCTGCTCTTTAGGATCCTTACTCTGGGCCCAGGTGGCCGGGTGCTAAAAGGAGATGTAGCTCAGTGCTAAGGACAGAACCGGGGCTGGGGCTTGAGGTGCACACTGGGCAGAGGGGCTGGGGCTGCCTGGGTTAGTGGCCAGGCTGGCTCTTTGTGTGAGCCCCAGCGTGGCAAGTTCCAGTCATCTTCAGGAAACATGGGTCAAGCTTGATGACAGCAGTGCTGGGAGAAAGGGAGCCGGGACCGGTGCAGCCGCTTGGGCTCCCAGGAAGCCCCCCAGCAAACCCCAGCACCCCAAAGACAGCGGCAGAAACGGAGGCGAGTGCGCTGTAGCTCCGCAGAACCCTGGGCCCTGTCCACCTAGCGGGCAGGGCGGGCAGGGAGGGCAGCAGCCGCAGGGCTGCTCCAGCACTGTCCTCTCGTCCGCCTGGGCTAGAAATTCTCCAGCAAGGGTCTGTCCGTAGAAACATAAACTGCGCAGAGTGCCATGTCAAAAGTTTAGGCCAGGAACCCACAGGCGGAGCGCCCGGCCTGCCCTCTCTCGGTCCCTGGCTTGAGCCCCATGCAGTTTCCGCAGCAGAGCGCACTGGGCCCTGGAGGCTGGATGCCACGGATGGGGGCACAAGGAAGCTCTGCTCACACCCTGCTATGCGGCGTGCTCCCTAACAGGCTGCAGCAGGATACTGGTCCGTGGCGGGGTGTCAGGACTCCTGGTTTGAATGGGCTCCCAGTGACCCTTATGCCTGGGCCCAGCACAAATGGTGGCCTGAAACAGGAGCATAGCCCCTCGCCTGTGTCCCACAATGTCCCTTCAGAAGGCTGGAGACATGTAGGCCTCTGCCCCCTTGGACACTGGCTCCCAGTGCCTCCAAGCAGGGGTCCACTGTCATCAGACCAGAGGGTGGGCAGCTCTTTCAGGACAGGGGTAGCGCAAGGACCAGGAGGAGCAGACCTCCTCTTCTGGCCTCCTCTTCTGGCGCGGACGCACAGGTGAGGACCTAGAGCTGCAGCTTTCCTCTCTGGGGAGGGCCCTGACCGTACAGACTGGCACACCCACCCCGCAGGGTCCCGGAGGGGAAGAGGCTGCTGGTGAGGCTGAGTCACCTGGGGTGCAGCAGCTAGCAAGTCCCTGCCTGTGAATAGTGACCCTGCCCGGTTGCCCTTTCCAGTTGCCTGGGAGGCTCAGAGCGCGGCAGAACTCGCCCCGGCTTGGGCCCACAGAGCCTCCTTGCCAGCAATTGTGGGGACCCAGTGTCTGCGGGCAGGCGCTCAAGGAGCCGTGGGTGGGAGACCGAAACAAGTCAAGAGTGGGCTGTGACGATCACAGCTAAGGCTAGAAAGCCACGAGCTCTGCCCTCAGCCAAGAGCTGGGCCAGCGGGCGCTCCTCAGTCTGCCAACTGCTACGCCCAGCGAGGGCAGAGGAGGCTATCGAGGGGAGTGTCGCTGCACCTGCTGCGTGAACCTGGCGGGGTCTGACCCCAAGAGTCTGCAGTGCTCTCCTCTAAGAGCCTGGCACAGCCGCCCTGAGAGTAGGTGCTACTGCGCTCCGCATTTTACCCAAAAGAAGGGAGGCAGGTGGCCTGAGGTCACCCTGTGCAGGCCTCCCACCGACCTAGCTGTGGCCGGCCTCACTGTGTATTGTGCCCAGCTATTGTCACCTGTCTGTGTCTTGGTGGGTGACTTATATGAGCCCTGTGAGTGTCTTAAGCCAGCCACATGACCGTCAGAATGGGAAGGTCTGATGTAAGGCCACATCGTCCAGTGACACACTAAAACTCAGACAAGTGCACCCAGTGCTGTGCGGAGGAGGTGGAGACCACAGAGAAGGCCGAGGTTGTGGCCGTGGCGCACTCCACACACGCGCAGGACACCCCTTATTCTCATGCTCTGAACATAAAAGGTGTCATGAAGTCATGAAGTTCGTGTGTTGTTTAAGGTGTGAGTGTGTGTGTGTGTGTGTGTGTGTGTGTACGCACACGCCTGTGTATGTGCACTCGAGCATGTATTGTGAGGCAGCTGTTGGGTAATTCTGTTTATAAATGACAAAAGCCACTAAAGAATCCGCTATAGAAAGGCTGTTTCAATTTGTCACTCTTAAGCTGTGTTTTGAATGTTTGTCGCTGGCATTCTCAGCCGGCTCTGACTGGCTCAGGTCCATGTGCAGCCACACTGCCACTCCTCCCCGCCACCGTCAGCACGAGCGCTGGACTGCTCCAGGGGCCACGCCTGGCCGCCTGCACCTGAGACCGTTCGCGTGGGTGCCTGGGGTTGAGGTCTGAGCCGCGCTGACAGAGGAGCATTCGCTGGGGAGGAACGCTTTAATGTAATATCTGTTCCTGTTATGAGCAGTGTTTACAAGGTAGGCAAAGAGCGGCTGCCTGCGAAGGGGCTGCCGTGCGCTGGAGAGCGGAGATCCCGCCGGAGGTCGCACAGAGCCCTCTGGCAGCCTGCGTCAGGACGCCTCGAGTCTGTGCTGGGAGCCGAAGGTGACGTCTGCAGGCGAGGGAGAGGCCGGAGCCCCTCCGAAGGAACAAAAGTGAGCCTTCCTCCTCTTGCCTTCTTTACTCCACCCAGGCCACAAGCTCAGCAGGCAGTGCCGCCCTGCTGGGGCAGGCCTTCCTCTTCAACAAGTCCGTCATCCAGATGAGCCCAGGGCTGTGCAAAACCAGCCTGCTGGAACTTGCTATTCAGGTTGATTCCACAGTCCGTGGTCACAGCCATCAGGTGCCTTATGTACACCTCCAGCCCTCTAGTGGGAGGAATCTTCTGGCCTCAGGGGTCTAGTGTGGGCCTGCCGTTCACAGCACTGTCCGCTGTGTGCCTGCTCCAGCCTAGTCCCAGTCCAGCCAAGGAGGGCCTGAGACTCAAGTATCATACCCAGCACCTCGGTTTGGGTATTCTTGAGGACAGAGGAAGAAAAGCCTTAGAGAAATTTATGCCTGCCCCCCTTGAGCACAAAGCTTGGGTATTAAGAAGCCAGCAGGAAGCATTGTGGCACACATCTGCAATCCCAGCGTTCTGAGAGGTGGAGGAGGGAGGGTCACAGTTCAAGTCCAGCCTGGGCACCTTAGCCACTTTTTCTTCTTTCTTTTTTTTTTTTTTTTTTT
>NDGN010619010.1:0-11226 GCA_002564285.1 Tympanoctomys barrerae | reverse complement strand
AGCCCCGCCCCCTGGTGGGCTGAGCTGACCACACACACATACACAAATAAATAAATAATTTTTTAAAATTTTAAAAAAAGGAATTAACGGAGAGAAGTTACTGGGAAGCATATACCTAAGCAACATAAGAGAAAACTAGGCTGGGAGGATAGCTCAAGAGTCTAAGCACCTGCCTGGCAAGCACAAGGACTTGGGTTTAATCCTGGTACACATATCTGTAATCTCAGTGCTGGGGAGGCTGAGACAGGAGGATCACTACAAGCTCAAGCTGTGTAGCAAGATTCTGTACCAAATAAATAAATAATTAAAAAATAACTTAATAATCACTAATTAGGATCAACAAAAGATTTCATCAAAAGGTGAAATGGGCTAGTCAGATAGCTCATCAGGCTAAAGTCCAATTTGTGTAGTGAGACCTTGTACATTAAAAAAAGAAACAGGTGAAAATGTCATGTCACAAAGCTTGCGAGCTTGATGTCCCCTCACCAGTGTTATACTACTGGGGAATTTTTTTAATTGGAGAGTGAAAAGCAATGGAATTGAAGGCCCTTTGCAACTCCACATTTGTGAAATATTTATAAACATTATAACTGAAAATTATCAGTTGCTGTTGTGCTCTTGTGAAAGCCTTTGTCTGGCTTAAAGGAGACTGGATATGAATTTTTGACCAGCTCCTCTGTTGTTATGGTAACCAGAGAAAGGGACATAGCAGAATAGATTGACTAGTGATTAGAGAATTTTTACATTGCAATTGCTGCAAATGATGAGAAAGCTGAGAATGCGTAATAGCACCACCAGAAGAGATGTTTAACCATCATATTAAGAGAAAATTTCAGGATAGACAATACAATAGTTGAGAAAATTTTCAAATATAAATCTCTCCTAAGCAATAGGAGAGATGTTTATGAAACTTTCTGGTCCTGGACTCTTCTTTGTTAAGAGATTTTATTACTCTTTCAATCTCATTGTTTGTTGTTGCTCTATGTAGATTTTTTATGTCCTCATGGTTCTAATTGAGTAGGATATGGTGTCTTAATTTCTTTTCTCTCCTTGTGAGACAATAACCGACATCTGAAGTTAAGCAAGGAAGTTTATTCAGCTCACAGTTGGCAGGGGTTTCAGTCCATAATCTCTGGGCTCTGAAGCAGGGTGGTGTGACATAGCAACAGCTCACGATGGCAGAAGATAGCAAAAGTAACAGAGCAAAAAGGGACATGCAGGAGTTTTGGGGGGCAGGGCAGAATGCTACAGTTCTAATGTAATACGATGTTGATAAACTTACTACAGGTTTTTAAAGACAGTTAAACCTGAGTGACAATGTTCAAGTTGTGAAATGATAAGAATAAGCATGACTTTGTATCTGGAGACCCTTTAAAGCAAGGCGTCTGGTTGCCGAGTTGACACGGTGTACAGGACATGCCCTAGGGCACCTGTTTATGCTCCAGGATATTGTGATGGTTGATTCATTCGTGTCCACTTGAGAAGCTCAGAAGTTTAACTAAGTGACTCTTCAGGGAGCAGACCTCCTTTGGTAAACAGCCTGAGGCTGCACAAAAGAAGGGCCTGGAGTTGATGTGAACACTTCAGCTGCCCTAAGAGAGGCTGCTAACACTGTAAGGGAGGAAAAGAGACTCTCTCTCTATCCCTGTTTTGCCCTTGCTGATTTTGCTGTCTTCTGCTGCCTTGAACTGTTGTCCCTCTGCTATGCCTCCCTGCATTCGGGACAGCTGGTTATAGATGGAAGCCTCCAAAACTATGTGCTAAATAAACCTTTTCTTCCTTAATGTTGGGCATCAGATAATTAGTCTAAACAATGAGAGAAAAGTAACTAGGCATATGGGTACAGAAATTTGTCCATTTCTCCAATTTATTATCAGTATTACTATTATTATTTATAATGATCTTTTTAATTTCTGTGATACCAGTTTTAATGTCTCCCTTTTCATCTCTCATTTCATTTGTATAATCTCTCCTTTTTAATCTAGCTGAATGATTTTCTATTTTGTTTGTGTTTTTCAGAAAAATATCTCTGCAGTATTCTGTCTTTCCACAATCATACTGGTTGACACACTCAAGCTCATTCTACGGGCTCAATTTACTTGTGGATCCTTCAGAGAATTTCAATTTAAAAATCAAAATTCAATCAAGTATGATGCAAATGTTACAATAACAAGAAAGGGAAATTAACATAGTAACTGAGGAATATGTCTCTAATGGAAAAAGTGGACAAGCTGTAAGAACAGATGGGTAACATAAGCAAGTAGTGAAAATTCTAAAAATAACAAAAAGAATTAGAAGAAAGTAAAAACACTGTAACAGAACCAAAGAAGTTTTTATGAAATCATCAGTAGACTGGACAATGTCAAGCAAAGAATCAGGGAGCTTAAAGATTAGGTTTCAAGGTCTACATTCAGGACTACATTAAAAACAAGGCAGAGTTTTACTCTTGTTAGGAGCTTGTTGGCCACTAGGAAGGCACTTTCAGGGCTAACATCCTACACTGTGGCCTTAACCTGCTTTCAGGGTTTGTTTACTCACTTGTTTCAGATAAAATCTGCCAGAGAAACACACCAGGGTTGTGGTTAACTGGCCAGAATTTCCAATCATCCTGACACACTTTCCAGGTGACCTAAAGTAAACTTTGTTCAGTAGGATACTAAATTCTCTGCTTGAGGTATTCATATACATGAAGTATTCATAGACATCATTTTTTAGCATGCCATGTAGAATCTCAAATAGCAATTTCAGGAATGTGCCCACTTATTGTGATGATAATTCTCCCCTTGAAGAAGATGTAAGATTCTACAAAAAGAAAAAATAGTAAAAATTAAACGTGAAAGCAACCTTGTTTTCTTTGTCCAGATGGAACACTACTTTTGGCATTACCTTGAGTAGTCTTCGTTTCATTCTTTTATCTCCTGCTTGTGCTTTATGAAAAGTTTATATAAACTTGGGATTGTTCTGCTGAGAAACACAGTGGTAATAAGGAATTTAGTATCAATAAGTCCAAAAAAGAAAGAACAGCCAGCAGCTGATCCTTTTCCAGAGAGCAGAATTCAAAAGATTGCTTTAAAGAATAATAAGATAGATTTGGATTATGCATTGTTACTCATTAAATGAGCTACTCAAGGGACATTGGAAGTAAAAGATGCCTCAATAAAATCCCAGACTTTGATTTAATGTGAAGTGATCTGGACTGATCTAACGATTTGTGAGGTTGTTTTTGTTTATCAAGGAACCCTGGCAACTTATTTGCTTACCTGTCAAATGCAGAGTGAAACCTTTCTTCAATCTTTCACTACTAAGTAATTTTCATTAAGAAGCCAGTCTGACAACCCACCTAAGGAGTGCCTGACAATGAGGCTAAAGTGTCACAGTGTAAAGGTTCTTATCTATAAAGCAATCTCACAATCTCACAATGTGTAACTCCTGGATAATTCTACTGTGGTCCTACATTGGTACCCCCTGCTGACACAACTAGAATCACTAGTAGGAAGTACAGCCAAGTCCTTAGAAAGAAGGAGCCTCTCAGCTTCACTTTCTCAACAAACTTCTGTTGTACTATCTCTTTATTGTATTCAAAGGAGCATCAGGCATTTATTCAGCAATCATGAAGAATAACATTCATTATTTATAGAACAGAATCGCAGACCCTATCAATTTTCTTCTATGACCTAGTGGGGTTTTTTGATGTGTTTGGTACAGGGTCTCACTATGCATCTCAGATTCATAGTGATCCTTCTGTTTTCAGCCTCCTCTACACTGAGATTATGTGCACCCGGACTTGGTTGCCAGCTCAGAGTAATTGGGGGCGGGGCCAGCACAGCATGTGGTGCCAGGGATCAAACCTGTGCTTACCTAGGCTTAGGGGCTGAGCTATCTCACTGGCCCCTTTATGACCTAATTTTAAGTATTTGTTCATCTTGGATGTTTATCAACTTCTTAAAATAGTTAAAAATCAGAAGATTAATGTTAGCTAGGTAGTTATTTCACACAAACTCCAACAATGTTTTTCAAATTTAAAATGTTTTATTTTTCAGGCTGGGGAGATAGCTTGGCAGTCTAAGCACTCACCTGGCAAGAGCAAAGACCTAAGTTCGATCCCCAGCACTACATGTACTGCATGCCATGCCTGGCCCAGAACCTCAGAGAACTGTTCAGGCCTTAAAACTGGTCATGATGAAGCACGCCTGTAATCCCAGCACTGAGGAGGCTGAGACTGGAAGATCACTACGATCTGAGCTACATAGTGAGACCATGTACCAAATATATAAATAATAAAAATAAATAAACAAAAATTAAATTTTCTTCATTTTTTTCTCTCTTCCCCATCCCCTAAAAAATATTAAGGTCAGTTGTAAGTCTCATAAATCCATCTCTCAAACCTTTGAAATTTTTAAAATTAAAAATTCTGATAAGCCAGAAAAATTCAGACATTTCCAAATCTTAGATTTAATTCAAAAAGCTCTTTTCCATATTTATTGCCTTTGCATTTTAATGCGATTAATGCATCAAAGGGACAGAAAAGAGGAAGGATGTCAAGAGACTTCAACCTGAAGTAAAAGGTATGAAAAGAAATATTCATAAGCAGAGCAAAGTGCACTGATGGAAGCAGAAGAAGAAAAGGATGAGGTCTGAAACAAAGGCTACAGAAATAATCCAAGAGGATTAATTGATTGCTCTGCATTGCTATGAATGAGTACATAGTGGGAAAGGAAGATTAACAGTTAAGTTTGTTTTTGTTTACTAACTTCCTGAAAATAATCTTAAAGTGGTGCTAAAATATCCAATGTTCAAAATTGCTTATGCTTTAGGGGAATATAGAGACTGATACATATTATATATGTTCAGACTATTTATATCATAGTGCCCCTTTTATTTGGTAGTATAACCAATGTACCAAATATCTTCAGTTATTAAATAAAATCTT
Source organism: Tympanoctomys barrerae (assembly GCA_002564285.1). Taxonomy (NCBI): domain Eukaryota; kingdom Metazoa; phylum Chordata; class Mammalia; order Rodentia; family Octodontidae; genus Tympanoctomys; species Tympanoctomys barrerae. The sequence goes on along the minus strand of NDGN010619010.1, from coordinate 6,296 downwards.
GAAACCTATAAAATAAGACAAAGGTGTTAGTATAAGCTGCTCTAAATCTTGTTTTGAAAATATATATAATATAAAAATATTAAAATAAAGTCAGCAATATTAAGAAAAATATTAAGAAAAAGTTGATAAGCTAATTCTTCCACAACTATATTAAACAACCAAAAAATTGTGGGAAAAATATAATGAACGGGATCCTCAGTTGACAGCTAACTCATTTGGCTCAGCCCTCAGTTCATGCATTGCCCATGATCAGACAGTTAAGACTCATCTAGGAATTTGTTACATCTTGTGTCCACATGTCCTCCCAAAGCCTCATGTGCTCGTAAATGGAGCTTGTCAGAGGTGGTTGAATCTAGGCAGTGTGATGTTGGTATTAAGTGTGTGGTGCTGGGATAAAGGGTGCATGATTTCTAAATTAGTCAACTGATTGTGTTAGCAGAGTTCTCAGTGTGACTAATGGGAAGGTTCTAGCTGGGTGTGGGTGCCACCACCCAAAGTATACATAGCCTGGAAGGGATAAAAAGAAGAGGCAGGCTACTGCTGCTTTAGTACTTCACTACCTGCTGCATGCTGCCTTCTGCCTGCCATGAACTATTTCTCATCTGCTATGCTCCTCTGTCATGCCACTCTGCTTTGGAGCCAGTAAACTATGGACTAAAACCTATACAAACTGTGAGCTGAAAGAAACCCTTCCTCCTTTAACTCTGGGTATCAGCTCTTTTTTTCAGCAATAAGAAAAGTAGCAGACAGGGTTCACAAGAAAACTTCAAGTCAGAAAAATCCACAGCCCTGGGCACTGCTGTACTAAAATAGCCAGCACTTATGCAGTTTAAATTGTAATCCTAGCATGTTGGGACTCTAGGGATAATAAAGTTGAGTCCCACTTGGGCAATTTAGTAACTTGGGGAGATCTTGCCCCAAAGTATGAAAAATGTTTAAGATGAAGCTCAGTGTACTCATAGGTTCAACCCCCAGTAATGCAAACAAAGCAAAACAAAACAATTTATAGATCATATATATATTAGGTAGTAATATACACAGATTTGATAGCTTACTGTCAGTTTCATCTTTAAATCAGTAAGTCAAACATATATTGCTGCAATTAATAAAAACAAAAACAATAGGGAGAACACAGAGAATTGATGACTACCTAGAAGGTATTGACAGGGTGTGGTGAACACAAGGACAATGAAAGCCAACTGCACGTTCATTGCTTTGACATGTTCAGCAAGGAGGTCAGACAGTCAAGAATTAATGGTGGCACAGAGACCAAGGGTCAGAAAATGTCTTTATGGTTATTCAATTTCATTTGGTGTCCTTCTATCTCAAATTGTTGTGTGTTGCTTCTTTATGACCTTCCTGTTGTTATTTTTGATATGTTAATTATGTAGGCATTTATGAAAGAGTTTTCTCTGGCTAACAAAATGGAGGAAATTTTATTGAGGTGCCTGAAAGAGCATAATTTACTTCCTAGTTTACAAAATATTACTAACGCATAGGCCATCATACACAAAGAAAAATCGTTCTCAACTACCTTTTAGTAATTTAAAGAATTGCATATTTTCTTACTTGTAGGCTCACTCTCTGTTCACCAGTATTTTATTGATGCTACCCAGATAAAATCATTCATGTCCTAATAACAATACAGTGCATTATCACTAACCATTTTCTTTCGAATAGCCCATCTAACATTATTTTGATGTACTCATTTAGCATATTTCATACCTCAAATATGGCTCTGATTGTTACACTTACTACCATCTGGTACTAGTGACTCATTCAGAAGAAATACATTGGAACAATGGAAGCTGAATTAGTGTTAATAAAAGCAAATTGTTATTTCAAATCCTGGTTTGGGCATCTACTAGCTCTATGCCCTAAGAAAAGGTAGCACCAGATTTGTGGTTTCCTGCACATCACAATTACCTGTAGAGCTTTGTAAATTGCCAACAATATGGTTACATCCATAACAACTAAATTAGAATGCCTGAAAATCAGAGCCAACTTGCACCAATGTTTGGGCAACCTTGAGACTGCTTTTTAAGTTTGTCTCTGAGTTTCCTACAACTCTAGAATTCTGTGATTCTGTGTTTATTGTATGAAGTGAAGTATTCAACTAAAAATATTCAAGAAGAGGGAAATAAATTTATAGGGAAAATGTATGTTATGAATGTGTTTACGAATGATGAAATAAAGATAAGCTTTCATATGAAGCCTGCAAATCTAGATGAAGCCTTTTGAGGAGTAAGTCACTAAGGTAAATTTTATCAGTGTCCAACCCTGGTCATTTCCAGCAGGACTCAAGAAATGAGTACAAGTATTTCAAGAAAAATGTTGCACTGTAGGGCCGGCAAGATAGCTCAGCAGTCTATAGTAAAGTGCCTGCTTACAAAAGCTTAGGCAAGCTTAGGCAAGCTTACACAAGCTCAGGGACCATGGTTCATACCCTAGCATCACATACCATGCCAGCCCCACCCCTAGAGTGGGCTGAGCTGACCATAAATAAGAAAAAGAAAAAAGAAAAAGGTTACACTGCAGATGGCAGCCATCCAATAAAGGAGAGGATTATCATGTTATGCACAATATATACTGGAATATACAAAGAAGAACCAGATGAGACTCTTATTTTATTCTCTCATCACTCACCTTGTAAACAGTACTGTCCACATTTCTTTACTTCTTACAGTAAAGAAGATATGGGATTTATCTTGAGTTCATATAGCTAAGATCCTAGATGCTTATAGATAGTACCTTCAAGATTTTATGCTCTAGTGGATAAAAGAAGAAAAGTGCTAGTTCAAATTTGTTTAGGATAACTGATGAATCATTTAATCTACTTGTAGGATGAAAAGTAATGATATCAAGAAGTCTTGATTAATGCATGAAAACAAGTCCCTTCTGGTATCAATTGGTAGGAATATAATGTTGTTTGACAGTATCTACACACACCTACATTTACATTTCTGGCAGGTGGGTCAGTAAACCAGCCTTCTAATAACCCAAGAGGAAGAATTGCATATTTGCCTACTTAGTCAAAAGAATCTAACATGGCAGTAAGCTCTTTCTTGTGGACCAATACATTGTAACTATGGGACTTTTCCCTATGAAAAAATCCTGAGAATATGGAATTACTGTGGATATTTTCATGAAGGTCTTAGCTAACAGGTTTGGGCTCATGAAGTTTTCCAGTTCAACCTATCTCAAAGCGGAATATTTGTGAAACAAATTTACCGGTATCATGAATTTCAAGATAGCAATTTAATTTAATAGTGATGAGATGTAAAATCTGCAAAATAAAGATTTTAACTTTAAAAATTAAAACAAATATGTTCAAGTTAGTTTGACCTCTTCAGAATTGTCACTAAATATGATCATGCTATCATAGATCAAAATGGATGGGTCACATTGGGAGTAATAAGGAAATATCAAGAGGGAGGTAAAAGCAGACAAAAAGACTATTTTCACTAAACTAGTGAATGCTTATTATATAAGTTGGCTTTCCCATCACTGGGGCTAACTACCAGACCAGCTATAAGGAGACGTTTTATTGGCCCACACTTTGGGAGAATTCAACCCAGGTTTGGCTGAGTCTAAATCAGAAAGATTATGGCTAAAAAGTATGGTAGAGAATTTCTGCTCAACCTATGACAGAAAGAAAGCACATAGGAAAGTGAGGAGCAAATGATACAAATATACACTGTTCATCACATTCCCATTGAACCAACGTCAACCAGGCTCCCGCTTCTAACAACATATTCACTAATGAGCATGTTGCCTCCATTCTTATTACTTTTCTTTTTATGTTTCATACTTTATTTTATTAGTACATGTTTGAAGTTTATATTTGCCTTAGGAAGTACATGTATTTAATATATCTTGACTTTTTTATTCCTATACCACACTTCTTCAGTTTTTAGATACCCTTACCCCTCTTTTATGATTGTTATTTTTCAGTGCATATTTATGACATAATGTTTACACTCATTGCAGAAATTTAGTGGGTGTATTGATATTTCTTGAGTCTGTTTACATCTCCTTTTCTTCCCAGCCTCCCCCAGCCCTCCTTCCCTTGGACTAATTCCTACTGACAAAAGATCTCTCTAGTGGATAGAGGAAGAAAAGTGGTAGTTCAAACTAGTTTAGGATAACTGGTAAGTCATTTAATCAACTTGTAGGATGAAATGTAATGATATCAAGAAGTCTTGATTAATGAATGAAAACAAGTCCCTTCTGGTATCAATTGGTAGGAATATAATGTTTAATCACTCTTATTTTGCTCTACATTTGTACTTTGGCTTACTCAAATGACAGAGGTCATATGACCTTTGATATTGTGTGTATAATTTACTCAATATGCTTCCTAGTTATATCCATTTTTTGTACAAATGTCTAAAACTTATCCTCCTTCATAGCCAACTGGTATTATATATTATAGATACCACATTTTCTTTGTTCATTCATCTATTGATGGATGTTTAGGACTGTTCAAGGATTTAGCTACTATAAATTTTGTTGCTATAAACACTGGTAGTCATGTATCTCTATAATATGGTGTTTTTAGCTCTTTGGGGAACATACCTAGAAGGGGAAGAGCTGAATCAAATGGAGCTTTTATTCTAAGTTCTTTGAGAAATCTTCGTGCTGATTTCCACAATGGTTGAAATATGTCACATTCCTATCAACTACATAGAGGGCTTTCTTTTTCACCACAGCAATGCCAACATTTATTTTTACTTGATTTCTTTGGGTTATCATTCTTTCTGGTGTAAGACTAATGCTAGTGTTGCCTTAACTTACATTTTCCTAGTGGTAAGAGATACTAAATATTTTTATACTATTTTCTGGGCATTTTACTTCTCAGAAGTATCTAATTATTCCCATTGCCTATTTTTTTTATTTAGTCTTTTATTTTTAGTGTTCCATATTTTTAAAAATTTTATTTTAAAGAGTAAAAATAAAAACAATAACAAAAACACAAACAAAGCAATATACAGCAATACAAGTGGTGCAGAATTTCAAAACAAGAATAGAAAATTAACAATTGTTGTTATATTATGTATTGCTATTGTCCTTTATAAATTTTAGGTATTAGTCATCTAAGGAATAGCTTGCAAATTTTTCTTCCATTTTGTAGGGAACAGTATTTTCACTCTGCAAATTTTTCCTTTATTGTGCAGATGATTTTTAAATTAAGATGATTATATTTGTTAATTTTTTGGTATTATTTCTTGTGCAACTTCATTCTCAAAAATTTTGTCTTTTTACCTTACAGTAGATTAATTATTGTCATTATAATACTTAAATCTTTGGATCTATTTTATTTTAATTTCATGCATGCTGGAATGTATAGGCCCAGCTTTAAGCTTCTGCATATAGCCAGTGTTCCAAGCACCATTTGCCAAGCAAGCTATCTTAAATCTAACATATATTTTTGGTCTCTGTTGAAGATTAAATATATGAATACATCTGAGGATATTTCCAGATCCTTCATTCTATTCCATTGGTGTATAAGTCTGTTTTTGTGTTGGTACAATGACATTTTTATTGCTATAAGTTTGTAGTATTACTTGAAGTCAATTATTCATGTTGCCCAAGATTGCTTTTGCTATTCTGGGTCTCTTCTAGTTCCATTTGAATTTTAGGATTATTTTCTCTCGTGCTGAGAGGAACGCTGTTGGTATCTTAATTGGGATTGCATTGAATCTGTACCTCAGTTTTAGGAATATGGTCATTTTAACAATATTGATTCTGCCTATCCAGGAGTGGTGTCTCAGTTACTCTTCTCTCATTGCTGGGACACATACCTGACACTCAAAATGAAGGAAGGAAACGTTTATTTAGCTCACAATTACTGGAGGTTTCAGTCCATATTCAGCTGGCTCCAAAGCAGAGCAGCACAGAGCAGAGAGCAACCTTTCATGGTGGTAGCAAAGAGAAAGAGAGCAAAAGGAGGGGGCCTCAGCTCAGGCAGCTAGCTAGCCTCTTTCCCCAATTCACATTGTAATGCAAATTACCTGCCTTAGGGCAGGGGCAGCATCCACACCCACAACAATCAATCACAAACTCCAGATGCCACCCCATGACTCCATGAGGCTTTGGGGGGACACATAGACACATACTATAACAAGTAGGAAACATTTTTCCATTTTCTGATGTTCTCTTCTGTTTTTTGTTACAGAGGACTGTGGTTTTTGTTGTAGAAGTCTTTTACTTCTTTGGTGAGGTCAATTCTTTTTTTTTTTTTTCTTTCAGACTTTTATTGATAAACAGCAATTAGACAGTTTCAAATCAAATCG
>NDGN010616875.1:0-13054 GCA_002564285.1 Tympanoctomys barrerae | reverse complement strand
GATTTGATTTGAAACTGTCTAATTGCTATTTGTTTATCAATAAAATTCTGGAAAAAAAAGAAGCAAAGCAGAAATTCCAAAGGAAATGTTAAAATTTTGAAAAAGATAATTTTACAGAACAACCTTGGATTTTAGAGAGATATAACATTGGTCTTACATTTTAAACAGAAATACAAAAGGGTACTAAGCAGCACTGCACCATGATGGAAATACTGATATGGAAACCTCAACAAAGAGGAAAGCCTATTAATGCTACGCAGCAACCATGACATCATTTGAAACACAAAGCATTGGCCAATGGTTGTTTCAGTTGATCTTAACTACACATCACATAAATAGATTGATTGTTTATAAAAAATGAATTTGCTTGAGACTGGGGCTCATAATAGATCATTTACAGCAAGGGAAGAACAAAATGTATCTTCCTAGGTAACTACATGAAAATATATTGTGGAGCATGCTGGTGAGCTAAGAGTTGAACAGACATGTGCATCAAGTCAAAGATCTACTACAACAACTGGAAAACTAAAATTATATCAACAGTGCCCTACAGGAAATGACAGGAAAACAAAACATATTGTGGTAGTAGTGTGCATTGGGTGTGCCAGTGGAAGAAAAGATCATTTCTATGGCAGTCTTTTATTTGTAATATATATATATATGGCTTCTATACCTAAGGACTTTCTCAGTGTAGATTGTACCAAAACAATGGCTATCATAAAGAAATCTACCAACAACAAATGTTGGCGAGGCTTTGGGGAAAATGTAACCCATCTCTATTGTTGGTGGGAAAGTAGACAGTTGCAACCATCATAGAAATCAGTATGGAGACTCCTTAAAAAACAAGGACTGAAAATTCCATTCAATCCAGCTATCCCCCTAGCAGGACTTTTTCCAGAAGAACTAAAAACATCTTATCATAGTGATATATATGCACTTATGTTTATAGCAGCAAATGTGTAATAGCCTAATCATAAAAGCAACCGAAATGCCCATCACCTGAAGAATAGATGAGAAAAATGTGGCATTTTTATAGAATGGAATATTACTCCACTATAATGAATGAAAAACTCGAAGCCTTCGTGTATAAGTGGATACCACTTGAATATATACTCATAAGTGAAATAAACCAGACCTACTTGTGTAAATATCATATAGTCTACCTAGTGTCAAAACTCAAAAGAAGAAATAAAAACTGAAAGGTATAACACAATTAGAAGGAATGCGAGAGCTGAAGAATTAAATGACAAAGAGAGGCCAAAGAGAAAAGGTAGGAAACATGACGTGCAAAACCATACATTTATATGCAAAATATGGTTAAGGCACTGATCCTGATAATCTTCAGTAAGTTTTTGAAACTATTAGTTGGTTGGTAGGATTCTCACCCTAACTACTTCTATATGCTGATTTCTGTAAACTAAGCAAGTGTACGGAAGAGAGCAATGTGTAATACTAGGGCCATGATTGCAATGCCTGTCATTCTGGACTTCTAAATACATACTACTTCTTATGTTATATCAATTACGGCTAAACTGTCTCACAAGTAAATGTTTGTTTTTTTAAAAACGTAATAAATGAAAACAAGAGACAAGAGAGAAAATGTCAGAGGATTGTCCTGGTACAGCACTGTACATGGTTAGATTTCTAAATTTCTGTGTAGGGGCTGGAGAGATGGCTCAGTAGAATAAGTGCATCCTTGGAAAGTGCAAGGGCCTGACTTCAATCCCTGGTTCTACCAAAAAAATCTGTGTACAAATATATAACTTTTATTCACATTTTTTAATTTTTTAAGCTTTTACTTTTATTTTTTCCTGCATATTCTGCATGGATTTAAAGTTTAACACATTAGTACTTGATGGAAAATACCTGTTTCATGTTATGTCTATGATGTTTGTTATTCAGACAGATAGTGAGGTTAAGCTCAATTGCCCATGTTATAGAATAAGATTATCATGAAGTTTCTCTTCTGATGGTTTAACAGCTTAAGTTTGCAGACCAAAAAATTAGAGAAAAAGAAAGGTTTCAAGGATAGCAAACATTTTGGCCCTAGGCATTCAAGGTCAGTGAGGACTCAAGATATAAGAAAACCTGTACTGTAACATCCTGTAACTCAGTGGTGTCCTACAGTTTCTGATTAAGGAGATTATAGCCCACAGAGGAAAGTGATCAATGATGTAGAGTGTGCCTCAGGAGAGTCTACTAGAGATAAAATATTCTCTCAGCCTTTCCTAAAAAGCAAATGGGTCAAGCAATGGCTGTGACTCATCCACATGGCTGACACTGAGAAAGATCTATAAAATGCATTACAGGGTTTCAGGGCAAATCTTGAGGGGATTTGACTGACCTCAGATACAAAAGTAATTTTTTTATACAAAAATCACAGAATTCTGTGTTGGAATTATAATTTTCGTATGTGGTATCAAGTATCAAATTTGGTTCTTTGATCCTGCCAGGCAAGGGCTTAGAACACATGGTAAATGCCCTATAAAAAGGAGAAACATTTTGCATAGAAACTCCCAATTTATGATTTATTCTTTTGTATAACCATAGGTTTTTCCCCTATGGTGTAAACGATAAAATCAATAGTTACAAATATTTGTCAACTTCTAAATTTTACTTGATATTATGATTATTGTTAATTTTCTGCAGTAGCTAGGATGTTGTATCTGTTTTAAGCACTCTTTCTTCCTTGAATAACAATATTGGCAAGTGTAGGGTGATAACCCGATCAAGCCTTACATCCTGAAATAGAGTATAGTGACAAATGGAAACCAATATCCCACTCTCAATTAATTGTTAAGGCAGTATCAGGACAGACACAAACCTAGAATGGCTGACACATAGAAAGTATACCTGAAGAACATTCTTTCCAAAGGATGACCCTGCCGGTGGTGACAGAACTAATTACTATCAAAATTTCCTAAGGATTATGACAGAAATCAAAATAATGAGCTATTTCTTAAATATAAAATGACAAGATGAAGGAATAAAATGCAATCAGGCCTACAGCCCACAGAGAACAAGTCCAGGAGACAACAACATAAAAGGTTGAAATTCACACATCTGAAATCTGTGAACGAAGACAACTGAAGTTAAGAAACATCTCCAAGTAGATATAAGGGAAATCAGATCAGAAATGCTTAATTCAAGTACCTATAATATTTGAACTTTTATCAAGTATGAGAAGGTCCTTTAAAGACTTCTCCAAATACAGCTTCTCTAACAGCAATGGAACATCCATCTCTTACAAAACAAAACAGAGCAGGGGATATATATACGAAGGACCATTTTGTAGAAAAAAAATATATGCATATACAAAATAGTTAGGATAGATATACAGCTACTTTCTCTTAGCTCAATGAGAACAAATATTTGCACTAATATTTAGGCAAGAGATTGAGTCTGTATCTTGTACTCTGATTTACTACTATAAACACAATATGCAAACTGTTAATTATTGTAACTCCTATTAATCTGATTTGAAACTATCTCATTGCTATTTTTCTCATTAAAATTAATGAACACATAAAAGAATAAATACTCTCAGGTTAAAAAAATGAGAATCATAATGAAAGAACTTCTGAGCTTACCTAAAAAATAAATAAATAAAAAATACAGAACACAGAAAATGATGGAAACCTTGAATGAAAAATATGGGAAGGAGTTAGATTGCATAAAGCAGATTCAAAAAGATATCTAGGATATTAAAAATTTTATTAAAAATTGTCAAAACCATTTAAATGATACTGAAGATAGAATTTAAAACCTTGAAGACATTGTTGCACCTAGCAATCAGGAAAGGAAAGATCTCTTAAAAAGAGAACAAGGAGGCAGTTAATAATTCAACAGCTGCAAGAGGATGTAAAGATGAACAACAAAGACTGATAGGAGCCAGAAAAGTGAAGAAGGCATTACAAGTGATATAAAGTCTATTTTCAGAAACATAAAACTTGCCAACTATGGGCAAGGAATCTGACATACAAATTAGTGAGGCATATAGAATGCAATTTGAATCACCAAAATGAATCTATAGTCAGACATATAATCATCAAAATGCCAGAAATTCAGCACAAAAACCGAATATTAAAAGTTGTTAAACAAAGAAACAGATCACCTATAAAGGAAAGTGCATTGTAATCACAGCAGTTTTCTCAACACAAATCTTCAAGCAAAGAAGAGCGTATAGTACAGTACTTCAAATACTGAAAGAAAATGATTTTTCTACCCAGATTGATGTAACATACAAAACTGTCATTCAAAATTAATGGAGAAGTAAGATACTTCCATGACCAAGAATGACCAAAACCAAGTCTACAAAGAGTACTGAAAGATATTCTAAACAGAGATAAAAATTACCACAACTACATGAGCAACAACAGAAAGAAAGCACTAAAAAGGACAGGCGAGTAAATACAGGGGAAAAGTAGAGAACCAAGATCAGGAAGCTAACATTACTAAGCTAAGCCAATATATATCAGTTATAACAATCATTGTAAATGTCCTCACTTTATCAATTAAAAGAAACAGACTCAAAAAGTAGACTAAGAAACAAAATTGTTAAGAAACAATATTCTGTATATAAGAAACACATTTCACTCAAAAGGAAATGTATAGGCTGAAAAATTAAAGGACAGAAAATAGTATACTATGTGCCAGAAACTCAGTAAAAAAGCAGGTGTAGACATTCTGTGCACAGACAATGTGAATGTCAAACCAAGAATGATCAAAAGAGATAGAGAAGGTCACTGCATTCTTATTAATGGAAAACAAGAGGAGGTGATAGCATTAAAATACGTTCACCAAATGTGGTAACACTCAACTATATAAAATTTTTTAATTTTTTATGTATGTAGTACAGGGTCTACAGGATCTCTCTACATGGATTGTCCTAGTAGTGATCTTCCTGTTTTCAGCCTCCCAAGCACTGCAATTATAGATGTGCACCACCATGTCAGTTTCCAATGCCCTCTCAGCACATGTACAGAGGCAGGGCAGGCACCTCAAGCCTGGGATTGAACTCTGGTACCTTTCATGGCCTAAGCAAGTGCTTTAATCCACTGAGGTATTAATCTTACTGGGGACGTTTATACCATATTGTCACAAAGAGATAGATTAAATAGACAAAAAGAATTTGCAAAGAGATAGCAGAACTGAAACCAACCCTTGAACAAATGGGTTTAGTAGACATTTACAGAGTAAAATATACATTATTTTTATTTTTATGAGGGATGTTATCTAAAATACAGCACATTCTAGTCCATAGAACATTCTTCAGTAAATTAAAGAGAATTAAAATAATACCATGCATATTATCTAACCATATTACAATGAGATTGGGAGTTAATGACAAATGAAACCACAAAATCCTATAAACAAATGGATTCTTTTTTTTTTTTTTTTGTATTTAGGACAGGGTCTGCACAGTCTCAATGCATAGATCCAACTTGTAGTGTTTCTCCTGTTCACAGCCTCCCAAGTGCTCGCACCACTTTACCCAGTCTCAGTCACTGTCTCAGCACACCCTGGGGGCAGAGCCAGCAGGGATCAAACTCCAGGCCCCTGCATCTGCATAAGCTGGCACTCTAATACGCTGAGTTATTTGGCCAGTCATAACACATGGAAATTAGTTAATACCCTCATGAACAATTAATGGGTAACAGATGAAATTGAAGGAGAATTTAAACAATACCTACAATCCCATAAAAATTCATATACATCATACCAGAATTTGTGGATGCAATGAAAGCAGTTTTCAAACAGAAATTTATAGTGGTGAACTCACATCAGAAAAACCGAATGAATCTGAATAAACAATCTTATGCTGCACCTCAACTCCTAGAAAAAGATGAGCAAGTCCAGCCCAAAACCCAAAGAAGGGAGGGAATTAAAAAGATCAAAGCATAAAATAATACAATAGAGACAAAGAAAACAATACAAAGAATTAATGAATCAAAGAGTTGGTTTTATTAAAGATTAAATAAAATTGATAAAGCCCTAGTCAACCTTATCAAAAAAGTAAAGAACAAACTATTAATGCAATAAGGAGTGAAAAGAGTAAAATTACTATGAATCTTATAGAAAATCGGAAGTTCATCAATACCTACTTTAAAAACCTTTACTATCAGAGGATGAAAATTATAGAAGAAATACACAGATTCAGATTCTTAGATATGTATGAATTACAAAAAGAAAATCAAGAAGATATAAAAATTCTGAATACCCAATATCAGTTAGTGAAATTGAAAATGTGATTAAGAACTTACCAATGAACAAAAGCCCAGACCCTCATGTATGCATAGCAGGACTTATGAGAAATTTGGAAATTTAATGATAATTTTCTCAAACTTTTTAATGAAATTGAAAAGCAAGCTATTCACCAAAGCTCATTACTGGAGGCAAGCATTACTCTGAAACCAAAACCAGAGAAGGAGTCAACCAAAGAAACAGAACTATAGGCCAATCTCCTTGATGAACATAAATACAAAACTATTCAATAAACTTCTAGCAAACAGAATGTAGCAAATGGTCAAGAAGATTATACACCATGATTAGGTGAGATTAAACTTACTGATGCAAGGATTGTTCAATATACACAAATGTATAAGTGAAATACACTAAATCAAATGAGCCAAGACTAAAAGCACATGATCATCTCAATAGATGTAGAAAAAAGCTTTTGACAAAGTTTAACATTCATTCATGATAGAAATCCTACATATAATAGGAGAAGACTATCTTTACCTCAATCTCATAAAAGGCATCTATGACAAACCAATAGCCAATATCTTTTTAAATGAACAGTGAAAGATTTCACTCTAAAATGAGGTATAAGAAAAAGATGTCCACTATCATCATTCCTATTCGTATAATACCTGAAACATTAGCCAGAGCCATTAGACAAGAGAGAGAGAAAAAGAAATAATGTTTGTGAAGAAAAAAGTGAAATTGTCATTATTTGCAGATGACATAATACTGTACATGGAAGACCCAAAAAACTCCACCAAAAGAAACTTTGGATTAGTGAAAAAATTCAGTAACAAGGTCAGTGGTGCTGGCCAGAGCCTTCCTGGCCTGGGTGCTGCACTGCTATGGGGCCACTGCCTCACCGGCATGCTCCTCCTCTTTCTCCTACCCCTCAGGGCTGCCATAGGGCACCATGCTCCACTCACAAGATTTTAAAATTCACTGGTGTTTGAGAATTCATTGAGCTAAGAAAACCACAGATTTCTTATATGAAATGGCTTCACTCTGGTTCAGGCTGGACTGAAAGTCCTGGCTAGCCCAGATGGCCCTCAATTTGTAGTGGTCATCCTGACTCAGAGTACTGAGTGCTGGAATTATGGGAGGGACAACTGAGGCATAACTTGCTACCTTGTTTGAAGTCATATGATAATTCAAAGATGGTAGAGCTTTATATGGAATGTGAAGAAGAGCTGGAGCTATTGCTGAAGAAAGTGAAAGAGATTGATGAGACCCAAGTTGACAAGCCCATTTTTGTCAGGCAGACAGTGAGCTTGAAGACTGTGGTTTCAAATATTTTCAATGCAGTTAACCCTGGCTTGTATTCAAGGGGAATAAAGAATGGTGCACTAAGTTGAGGATTGTATACCAAACCCATCCCAAGATGAATCTAATAGTTCTTCAAAGTTACTGTTTGATTTGATCCAGGATACAGGATTATCACATTACCAAAGGGGACCAACACTTTCTATAACAGGTATCAGTGAAAGTTTGTGTTCATCAAAATGACCTTCTGCTTCTGAAGCAAACAGTGTTAATCCAAAAAAGCCTAAGCCCTGTGAAAGTGTTTCTGGAAAAAAAATTTTCAACTGTGTTCCCTTTAGTTAAATCTTCTCCCCAGACACCTCCCCAAGTGATGCTCTCAAAAGGTGCAAATACCTCATCAGATCAGTCTAAAAATACAGCAGCTTTTTCAAGAACTTGTCTAAAGTACAATATTAGTCTAACCTTTTGGATCCTCTGAAGAATCACATGAAGTATTGTTGTCCAGACATGATGAAGATTTTTTTTGGGACTGGCTGAAACACAATTTTCAAACACAGCACATAAATCTGTTGATTCAGAGAAAGGAAAATTGATCATATTAGTTAATGACTTTTATTATGGAAAACATGAAGGAGATGTCCAGTAAGAACAGAAGACTCACACAACCTTTAAATGCTTCAGGTGTTTGAAAATTCTAAAAACTAATATTCAGTTCATGAACCACATGAAACACCTTACGGAGAGCAATGAGATCTGGGAAAACCACACCACCTACCAGCATTGCTACCGGAAGTTCCCTACCCCCTTTCAGCTGCAGTGCCACATTGAAAGTACTCACATTCCCCCATGAATTTTCCACCATCTCTAAAATCTGTGAATTATCATTTGAAACAAAACACATTATTTTACAACATATGAAGGACAATCATAAACTTGGTGAAATGCCATATATCTGCCATTTCTGTAATAATAGATCTTCACCATTTTCTGATGTAGACATCCATTTTAGAAGATCCCATGAAAACACTAAGAATCTGCTGTGTCTGTTTTGCCTCAAAGTTATTAAAATTGTGAAATCACTCTCATCCTCCTTATCTTTGGCAAGTGGCCGAACACATTCATTGAAAAAAAGATAGCTTTTCAACAAATGGTGCCAGAAAAACTGCCTTTCCAAATGCCAAAACCTAAAACAAGATCCATGACTGTCACCAAATGATACACTAAAGCCAAAGTGGATAAAAGATCTTGATATTAAACTAAAAAACACTAAATCTACTGGCAGAGAAAATAGGTAGACTTCTTGAAGACATGAGGTAGGCAGAGAGTTCATAAATAATCCCAAACTGCGTATCTCATCCTTTTGAATAGTTCTTGCACATTAAAAGAAATTGCCAACAGAGTGAAAAGAATACCTACAAATTAGGAAAAAAATCTTAGACAACAGTTCCTCAGATAAAGTACGTATAACAAGAACATAAAAAGAATTAAAAAGAAACAAGACCCCAATATTCAGACTTTATCCAAAATGGGCATTTGAGATGAACATACATTTCTCAGATGAAGAAATACAAATGAAATTAAATGTATGCAAAAATACTTCTGATTGTGTGTTACTCAATAAATATGAATTAAAAACACATTGAGGTTCCTTTTCACCTAAGAAAGAATACTCATCATCAAGAAGTCAACCAATCACAAATTCTGGAGGAGGTAAGGGAAAAAGAAATTCTTCTCCAGTGTAGGTGGGAATGCAGACTGTTACAACCTCTATCAAAATCAGTGTGGATTTTCCTCAAAAAATGCAGAGTTGAGGTCCCATTCAATCAATCCAGATATTCCTCTCCTGTGTATTTTTCCCAAATAAATGAAAACACACCATAGATATATGTGCACCTATGTTTGCAGAATCATTGTTTCTCATAGGAAAATTTTGGAAACAATTCAAATGCCCATCAACTAAGGAATGGATAAAATGATGCTATTTCTGCTCCGCGGCACCCATCAGACTCCTCCAGACCCATCCCAGGCCTGGCATACAGGACTGGTGTGGAACTCTCCAGCTAAAGTGCCTGCAAAGGTGCCAGGGGCAAGAACCACCCAGCTAATCAAGGAACAGAACATCTTGCCAGCAGGGCACAACAGGGGACAGCAGGTTCATTTCCATGGGCTGCAGCAGGAAGAAGCTGAGAGCAGCAGCCACACCCAAGTCAGGCACATTGGGACAAGTTCAAAGTTTGTAGATCCAGACCTGGTAAGCTGAGATACTTTGCTAGACCCAGATCTAAGACAGCATCCTCCCTCTCATTTTCTTGACTGAGAGAGGGCAAAAGAGTTAACCGGTATGAACTAGTCTGCATGGTATACGTCAGGTACATCAAGGGGAGGTGATCAGACAGAACTTAGAGGAACTAACTTAATTTCAAATTCCCAATTTAATATCTGCTTAGCTATATAGACATATTGCTTGCTCTTAATGTTTGAAATAAAAACCCATTAGTTATAAAAGTTTGTCAACTCACAAATATCACTACCCGCTATTAGTGTTCCTAATTGTAGATGTGCAAATATAAAACTATGCTGTATACAACAAACACACTTAACTCATAAAGAAATCCATAGGTTGAAAGTCAAAAGTTGGAAAACAATACTACAGTCCCCAGCAACTCAGAGAAAAGCAAGGGTAGGAATCCTGGTCTCAGACTTTCAACTTCAAACCAAGAATGACCAAACCAAATAAAAAAGACCACTATATATACTAGTCGTGAAACATTCAGGAGGAAGAGGTAACACTCATAAATATGTACATAACAAACATGGGAACACACAACTATATAAGACAACTCTTAATGGATATGAAAAATCTATTATCCAATACCACAATTTTAAAAGAAGATAATATCACCCCCTTATCCATGGGCTGGGGAGATAGCTCAGTAGAATAAGCGCTTGCATGGCAAGCCCAAGGGCCTGAGTTCAACCCCTGGTTCCACCAAAAAAAAAAAAATTAAAAAAAAAAAAGAAGACAGGTAAAGCAGAAAAAAAAAAATACCAAAGAAGTAGGAGCACCGAACCAGAGCTTGGAACAAATGGACTTATTGAACATATACAGAGTGTTCTACCCAACCACAGCTGAATACACATTTTTTTCTGCAGCACACGTGTCATTCTTTAAAATAGACCACATACTAGTCCATATGTCATGCATAATTAAGTATATGCAAGAAAACAGAAATTACTTATGCCTTTTATCTGACCACAGTGCGATGAAACTGGAAATAAATGACAAAAGAAACAAGAAAAAAAAAACCCATGAATACATGGAAAACAAACAAAACCCTACTCAGCCATCAATGGGTCACAGATGAAATTAAACAAAAAGTTGAACAATATGTACAATTCAATGAACATTCAAGCACAACTTATTGGAATTTGTGGGATGAGACAAACACAGTTCTTAGATGGAAATTTATAGTGGAAAACTCACACATTAAGAAAACAAAACAGGAACAAATGAACACCCTAAAGCTGCAATTCAACATCTAGAAAATTAAGAGAAAACCAAACCCAAAGTGCAAAGATGGGAAGAAATAATAAAGATTAAAGCAGAAATTAATTCAATGGAGATGAAGAAAACAGTTTAAAGTAGTAAAGAATAAAAAAACTGGCTCTCTGAAGGATTAATTAAAATTGTAAGTCCCTATATAGCCTCATCAAAAAGAGAAAAGAAAAAAAATTCAAACATAAGCAATTAGACATAGAAAGGGTGAAAATACTACAAACCTAGTGGAAATTCAGATTACCAAGAACTACTTTGAGAATCTTTACTCTCACACAATAGAAGACAAAGAAAAATGGACAGATTCCTAGCAAGGTACAAATTACCAAACCTGAATCAAGAAGATATAACAACTCTCAATAATCCAGTAAGACAATATAAAATGAGCTGTAATAAAAAAAAACAAAAAACTTGCCAACAAAGAAAAGTCCAGGTCCTGATGGATTCACAGCTGAATTCTAAGAAATTTATGGAAGTTGTAATCCCTACACTCCTCAAACTGTTCAATGACATTGAAAAAGAAGCAATCATCCCAAAATCTTGAACTGAGGCAATCATTAACCTGATACCAAAACGGGAAAGACACAACTAAAAAAGAGAACTGTAGGGCAATCTTGCTCTTGAACATAGATGCAAAAATCCACAACAAAATCTAGAATAGAGAATACAGCAAATCATCAAGAAGATTATACATCATGACAAGGTAAGAAACATACTAAGGATGCTAGGATGGTTCAATAGGCACAAATCTATCAATGTAATACACTATATCAATAGAGCCAAACCTAAAAAAAAAAATACATGATCATCTCAATTGTGGCAGAAAAGGCTTTTGACAAAGTTCAACACTCATTCATGTTCAAGTCCTAGAGAAAATTGGAATATAGGGCCTCTACTTCAATCTGACAAAAGCCATGTATGACAACCCGAAGGCTTACATAACTCTAAATGGGGAAAAACTGAGATTGTTTACTCTCAGATCTACACCAAGACAAGAATATACTCTGTCACCACTCCTATTTAATATACTTCTGGAATCATTAGCTAGAGCCATTAGAAAGGAGAGAGAAATAAAAAGAATAATAGGTAAAAAAGAAGTTAAACTGTCATTATTGGCAGGTGATGTGATACTTTACTTGGAAGACCAATAAAACTCCACCAAGAAGCTCCTAGAATTAATACACAAATTCAGTAGCATAGCAAGATACAAAGTCAATATCCAAAACTCAATAGCAGTCCACTACACAGATGATAAACACACTGAGAGGAAAATTAGAGAAGCAATACCTTTTATAGTAGCACAGTGGAAAATGAAGTACCTTGGAATTTATCTGCTTAGATAAGTCAAAGATTGATTCAATGAAAATTACAACGCTGAAAATGAGATCACAGAGGATTTCAGAAAATGGAAAGATATTCCCTGTTCCTGGATAGGAAGATCAATATTGTGAAGACGGCCATACACCCAAACTTGCTATACAGATTTTATGTAATTCCTATCAAACTGCCACCAATATAACACACATACAGAGAAATCATTCCTAAAATTTATTTCTAACCAGAACATACCCAGAATAGAAAAGCCAATCCTGGGGAAAAAAGGCAAGGCAAGACAAATCACATTTCCTCACTTGAAATTATACGAGAAAGCTACTGTGATAAAAGTTAGCATGTTATTGGCAATAAAGTAGAAATGAGGATCAATGGAATAGATTAGAAGATGCAAAAGGCACTATGGATACACCCAGCCACTCTATCTTTGACAAATGGGGTAAACATGCTTATTGGAATAAAGATAGCCTGTTTATCAAATGGTCCTCAAAAAACTGGGTCTCTACATGATGAACACTAAAACTTGAATCAGGCCTATCACCATGAAGTATGCTAACATCAAAATGGATTAAAGATCTAAACATTAAAGCAGAAAAGCTCAATCTCCTGGAAGAGAAAGTAGGAGGAACTCTTGAAGACATAGGGGTAGGCAAAGAGTTC
>NDGN010616230.1:0-12539 GCA_002564285.1 Tympanoctomys barrerae | reverse complement strand
AACTGTCCTACTAATCAGTTTTGAAACTATCTCATTGCTATTTGTTTCTCAATAAAATTATTTAGAAAATTAAATTGATGTGACCCTCTTATAAAGTCACTAATCAAATGACAAGCTATGAAAAAAATCTATTAAGCACCCACTGTGTGCCACATGTTATACTGCAGGTTAGAGACCTGCTAAGGAGCAAAACAAACAGAATCTTTGTCATCCTGGGGCTGCAAATCTGGTGGGGAAAGTGGAAAAAAAGCAAAATAAACACATCATTACAAATTGTTCTAGCTGCTCTGTAGCAAAGATCAAGGGTGTATACAGAAATCGGTCTGATGGGTATGTCATGTGAACTAAGATCCAGAGACTGAATAGGCAAAATGGGAATAGAGAACATTCCTAATAAAGGTAGCTTTACAAGTCAAGACCAGAATAGTCAACAAAAGAAAACTAGACCTGGTGAGGCTGGAGCAAATGTAGGGTCTGTTCTGTGCATTTCACAGGGGGACCAGCAGTGGATTAATACAGCCTATTTTGGCTGCAAGGGACAGGACTCAATTCAAACTGGCTTACAAAGAAAAGAGAAGGCATTGGCTGACACAACTGCGAGTCAAGCAGAGGACCTAATTTGAGGTTCAACCAGATCTGAGTGTTTAAACTAGGCCAACAGAAAGACTGTCTCCCACCTACTCTTTGCTTTTACGCTTCATTGGCTTTCTTCTCAGGCAAGTAGTGCTCATGTGGTACCTCTATGGCCACCAGCAACTCCATGACATCTTTCCACCAGCTGAGTCTCCCCAAAGAAAAGGGCACTGCCTTCCCAATAATTTCATTTACAATCCCAAGATTAATTCTCACTGACTTGACCTGGTCTTGCGCCCACTCCAAAGAAATCACAGCACATTAATTCAATGAGTCAGTTTTGGCACTAGGACAGGGAGTGGTGTCAATCCTACTAAAATTACAGCATCCAGAAGCTCTTCAAGGGGAGGATTTGGCTGCTGAGACCACGTAGAGGTGCCCCAGAAGGAAAGGCATCAATTGTCACTACCTCCTATGTGCTGACCATTATGCTTCTAATGAATGAGTGGCAATTGTGCATCTTTGTAGACTGGTCCTTGCTCCATTTCAGGAAACGAGCCCTTCATGCTCCTGCCCTGGTGCGTTCATCCACCCACCTCTGCCAGATGGCAGCTCTTGTTTCCCTCCTTGAAAATATTACCTCCAAATAATTCTCAACAAGCATGTCGTATTGCTCCAAAGAAATTGCCTCCTGTGATGCAGCCCATATCATGTAGAGATGGGATGTGCTCACTATAAAGTCAGTACCTGGTCCTGGAGTTTGAATTGAGCCAACAAAGCTGCCTTCATGGGGGGAATCGCAGCACGAGGATCAAAGGCGCCAGGCATGGCAACAGAAGACAAGTTGCCAGTAAGGAACAAGCAGAAAGATTGATGCAGGTCATGGCAAAATTAAAACATGCGTTATTTAAAAGCCGGACATTCCCCCTCTGTCTTGAAAATGAGCTGGAGTGCAAATTAATAAATGAAAAAGCAGAAGCTGGTCTGAGGCAAAAAAAAAAAATCTTAATAGAGAAAATCTCCTTGAGACACAGCAGAAGGGAGGTGACCAGGCAGGAGAAGGAGCAGAAGACTTTGCTTTTGAAATGTGTGTGTTTCCATCCCTTCTAGAATTGAGTTCATACCCTTCCTGCAGGGATCGGAAGTAGAAGCATTCAAATCAGACAAATCCGAATTCAAGGCAGAAACTGCCATCTACTAACTGGGTGACTCAACTAAACTATTGAAATCATCTGGGTCGGGTCTCGTTTTTTTCTGGCTATAAAGTAGGAACAGTAACTTCCTGCCTTCATAGTGATGATTAAGTGAAATTATGCATGTAAGATATCAGGCACACAGTTGGTAAGTATCACGCCATTTCTCTCCTCATAGGGAGATAGATAATAACTTACATTTGTTCAGCACTAATTGTATAAAGAGCTCTTTCATACTCTTAAAATATAGTGTACTAATTAAAATCTTGAGATATGACAATGTCAACAAATCAGAAATGACTGCACTGAAAACCTAATTTATTACTCACAGTTCCTAAGAGGAAGGGGTGTGCCATTACAAGGGACAATCCAGGGAAGTACCAATTTCTGCAAAAGAGGAAGCAAGCAGATTTGCAGGCTTAGAATTGACTAATTTGAACAATTTCAGCAGGCAGGGGATTGTCCTCGATTGTCTGGTACCTAGTCCTGGCATGGTTAGGTTGGAAAGGCAGTGGTCCAGAGGATGAGAGCCTGGTGAAGGAGGCGGCTGAAGATTATCAGTGCTGGTTTAAGAAGTATGCCTGAGCACAAGCTGCTTTCCTTCTCTGGCTGATCCCAGGAAGTATGGGAGGGTGGTCCCTTCAGGGTCAGAAAGGTCCAGATAGTGAAACATCAGAATATGGAAAATACAAAACATGGTTAATATGTGCACCTCATTTCATTTAATTTGCATATGAAGACTGCGAGAGTTGTACTACTTTGTTATTATTGAGATGGTTAAGTCAGCTTGATTGGCTAGGGAGCTGCCTAGGGGATCAGAAGATTTCTGGGTCTGTCTGGCTGTGCAAGGAGGTGTGACCTTGGACACTACTGATGGCCTCTCTTTCCTCCTCCTCTGGGCTGTTTGCTGCTCAGCTTCTTGGTTGCCATGAGTGAAGTAGTTTTATTGTACCACACTCCTCTGCTATGATGTTTATACCTTTGAACCAGCTGACTGAATCCCCTGAAGCCAATAACCAGATTAAATCTCTCCTTCATTAAGTTATGGATGTTGGTTTTTGTTTCTCAGTGATTGAAAAGTGATTATATAATTATGATTTACATTTTATTATTAGCTATCATTATTTGGCAATTACCATAGAGATTAGGAGTAGATTCTGGATCCAAGCTGCTTTGGTTTGAATTGAATCACTTTGTCCCAATTATCTAGCTTGCCCGTACCTTATTACACTCGTCTTTAGAGCGGAGATCATGGCAAATACCTCACAGAACTATTTCAAAGGTCAAAGGAGCTCATACTATAAAATGATAGAGTAATACTTAACATGCAAGAGTTAGCTTGTATTTACACACATTTTGCAGATAGATAAAATGAGGCTGAACATATGATTTGCTCTAGGCTACTTAATGACTAATAGTGTCAAAGTTAGAATGTTGACTCCTGTCTCATGAGACTAAAGGCACATACCCTTCCTCATCTTTTTTCCTAGAATTTTTATCTTCTGGGTCCTCTGTATGAATATGGAGCCTCCCCATTGTCTAGCCAGAATGGCCCAGCTCCCATGCCTCTGGAACCAATGTGCTCACCAGATATCCTTATGACAAGTAGATAAACTGGTAGCTCCTTATCATTCTACTGCCCTTCCTCTAATTACCAAGAAAAGCAGTGGCACAAATGGCAGAGACCTTGGCTCTAATCCAGAATCACTCGGGCACTAATTGGCTGTGTCCACCCGTGGGAGTTTTCTGTCCCTCTGTAGGCCTCATATCTCCCAACAGACCAGCATCCTTCAAGGAATCCTTCTGATTCTTCACTCTGCAATCCTTCAGTAAGCAAGCCACTGACAACTGTCTCCATTTATCACCTAAGCTAAGTCTCAGATTAAAAATCTGGACTTCTTCCTTCACCTTCAATGATGCTGTACTTTGTCAGCAGGGTTAAGAGCTGGACTCACGGGCTCCACTGTCTTCGTGGCAGCCAGCCTGATCCTGAGCCAACAAGCTCTCCAACTTTAGCTGGTTAAACTGGGAAAGCCACAGCACACATGACTCTCAACGGCCCCTAAGAACTGGCTGTGCTGTGTGGCTTAATAGAGAGCATTTTAGGCTTCAGGAATGGCTGTGACAGGCAGAGGTACTGTGATATCACAGCCCTCTCTCCTTGGCCCACCAGGGAGCCAAACAGGTGTTTTTGGCAATGATTAGACTTAGCTTTGTTAGGTTTTATTGGTTCTCTTTGCTGTTTTCCCCCAAATGGGTCATAATATTGGGTTCTTAGGTGTTTGCCTTTCAGGCAAAAATGGATATGTGTCAAGTACAGGAGGGAGGCCTAATAAGCACTAAATTCATAAAAGGGCTTTATATAAACCCTCAGAGGATGTCATTGAGAGAAACTGAGAAGGAAACTGAATAGGGAAGCATTCACTCTCACTGGCTAGAAGCTCAAGCAGTGGACATTGGCATGGCAGGATAGTTGCTTGACAACTTGCAGCTGCGTCACCTGGGTACCATTTCAGAGCGGTGCCAGCCCTCTGTTCTCTGAATGGTCCATCAGTTAGGATTCTATGGATAGCAAGTGTCAGAAAAATCTGACCCGCCTGGTATAAGGAGAAATAGGGGAAATTTATTGATTCACTTAATTATCCAGAATTAGACTTTAGACATTGTTTGATACAATGTGCAAGTGACATGCTTCCATTCTTTCTCTATCTGCTGAGAACTCCCCAGATTCCACATTTCTAATTGAATTAGTAACAAAGGATGAGCCTTTTAGCCCTGCACTCTCAGCCAGGGTCCCTTTGCCTCTCACTGATGAGACTGCACCATGTGACTCTGTCTAGATGTCTCACTATAGGGAGATGAGATACACAGGTTGACTTAGGCTCAGGGCCTACGTTCAGCTCCTCAGCTGGGATGGGGCCCTCTCTACTTGATGTCCATGGGTTTGCAGCAGGAAGAAGGAAATTAACCTTTTCACTGGCACTGGATGCAAAACATTACCATTAGATCTAGCCTGGGCTCTTGTTTAATGAGAAATATGTAGAAACTGGAATTGAGCCAGGAAAAAAATGATAAGGGTGGTAATTTCAAATCTTGTCATAGGAACAAGAGCTAGAAGAAATGGGGCTATTCTGTCCAGAGTAAAGAAGGTGACAGGGCATCATAAGTGGTGTTTCTTAGTGTCTGAAGTTATGGAAACAGGCTGGATCCAGTCTGTTTCAGTTGAGTGGTGGTGGAGAGTAGACTTACACAGAGTTGGCTCAGTAGATCATGTAAGGTCAAGACACTGCCAACTCTGGCTAGGTCGGGCTCCCACATCCACACCACTGGTTCTGTTTATTATCCACCATTTCCCCTTAAGTCACCCCAGTATGCAGCCAGAATAACCACTTAAAGTGTAAGTAAGCTGTCACTCCCCTGACGATCTATGTACCTCCCTGCTGCAGTCACTTAAAGCTTCTAAGGTGAGGCTGCCTCACCTGGCCCTGCATGACTCATGAGCTCATTTCAGAGCTTGCTCCTTGTTACTTGCAAAGTGCCAATGACGCCAATTTTTGATATCTCAAAAATGCCCACCACCTCTCTACCTCAGGGCCTTTGCACTTACACTGTGTTTTACCTGCAATGGTCTCTGGCCTAGCCTCTACTTCTCTGGCTGCATGTCATTCATCAGATCTTAGGTCAAATCCCATCCTCTGCATATATGGAATGCTGCTGAAGTACCTGTGTGCAGTAGCACCCACCATTCAGAACACCCACAGGTATTCTGTCTACATTACTTGTCTGTACTCTACATACCATGGAGAAATCCTCTTTTCCTAGCGCTATTGTATTTATGTTGTTGACTTATCAGTTTATAAATGCTTTTCCCCTAGAAGATAGAAATTCCATGAAAACATAAGTCTTGCTTTTTGTTCAGTGTAATGCACCATGTGTGCAGGGGAGATTTCCAGAATTAAAGACATCTTGTCCCACAAACATGCAGGTGTACGATTTTCTGCAGCTGGGTGGCCAGGTGGCACGGTGGGCTTCTCTGCTATGTGTGTCACAGTGCAGGCAGCCCATGCTTGCTGTGGAGATGTATTTCTGCATTGGGCAGAAGGAAAACACAGCCCAGGGCTCTTAGATGAAAGAAGCTTGTGATGTATCCCCAGCAAATAAATGACAGTAACCTTGGTTGCAATTCCTCTGCTTCCACCACATGCCAAACGGAAATTTCTTCCCGTCCTAGACTGCTGATGCCGGGTGTTTTTAATTAAAAACATTCTTTGAGGAATTGTGTTAATCCTGCTCATACCTGCCTTTCTAATTCCCTGTTTCTCTCTCTGAAAGGAAGGTATGTTGGCCACTCAAGCCCCAACTGAGTTGTTTTCCAGGAGAGGAACTTTCAATCCTTCCACGTACAATAATGAAATATGATACAAAACAGGCTTGTGTCAATAAATCTACAGGAGAAAGGTCAGGTTTACATTGCTGGACGGGATTGGCAAATACATTTGTTCCTGCAATGTCTGTGTTTTAAATGCCACCCTCCGATGAACCTGGTGCCGAAGCACACTTTGGAGTTTGATGAGATGTCAGTTTTACTCAGCTCTGATCAAATAAGATGAATGAAAGTGAAACAAGAACAAAAATATTACTTCTGTCATTTTTTGTGCATTACAGGAACTGGGTCAGTTGGGGAGATTTCTCTCTAACAAATACCAATCCTTGCACAATGTCACCCACTGATCTGTCAGCTGGCAGACAACAATCACCTTCAAGTAGGAAAGGGCACACCACTAGAAAGCAAAGACCAGGGCAGCACCCATATAATGCCAGCCACCCCTTCAGTTCTTCAAATTCGACCCATCTGCCTTCATTTCCACTTCCAATGGTGTTGTAAGAAAATATGGATTGCTCTCTGCACTGAGCAAACATGGTTAAAGAATAAGGGACTTTTTCCTGCAACTAAGAATTATGATCATTAACATCCCACTTACTTAGCTTAAAACACGGGAGGGCAAGGAACACATCTGACTCAGTGTGAGGGCCACTGGGGTTAGAGCATGGAGTGGAGAGAGAGAGTGAGAGCAGCTGTGGGAAAGAGTAAGACAGTTACTCAGAAGCAGCCAAAGACCAAGAATTGAAAGGTGTAGGGAGCAGCCAGAGACTGCAGCGTAGGGAGGACTGAGGGTGCCATGGGGCACAGAAATGAGAGTTACTGGAAACAACTCTGTCTTCATGGTGAATGTTTGGTTGAGAGTGAAGCCAGCACAGAGCTGGCAACTCCGAGACAGGGAAGCAGGCAAATTCCCCATGGCATTACCCGCATACTGGATCTGGCCTGGGCTGCAGCCCAGCACTCCGACTTCTCTGTTGCATGAGGCAGTGCTTTCTCTTTCATATTAAAATTTTAAATTAAATCATAAATTAAACGAAGACATTGGTACTTGCCTACCTGATTATACTGCAAGGCATCTTAAAGCTCTGCATAGGGCTTAACATCAATAACAATGGAAAGGAAAGCTGACTCTTCAGATCCAGTGTTCTTGGTTAAATGGGGAAAACACATGGGAACATGGTGTCCCTACTTCTATGGCTCCTTACTGTCCCAAGTTAGGCCACTGTAAAAGCAAGGGAACAAACTGACATGGTGCTCTACAGGGAATCTTGTGCCAGAAACTTAGTGGGTTTATTTAGCATTTTCTATATTGAAGGATCACTGAGTTTAAAAATCTAAGTTTAAAGATCACTAAGAATCACTGTGGAAAAAAGTATTGTCCAGATCCTGGTGAACAGACGGGTCCCCAAACCTGCCAGGACAGAGATGGGAAATCTCAACCCTCAAGTTAAAAGTCTAGGCAACATCTTTTCTAGAGCACCAGAGTAAGGCCAGTTCAAATATATTGTATATATTTATCCCTCAATTTCCTTGGCCCCATCTTTCAAATTTTCTGTTTCTAGATCCTGGACTCAGCCACTTATGCATATACATATATACTTACATACATATATACTTACTTATATACATATATACAGATATACATATCCTATAAGGGATTGTATCTGCACCAAAATCTCCTGCTTCCTTCAAAGGGAAAATAAATGCAGTTTAAAAAATTTTAAAAAGTATCTGAGCCATGGAGCTCAAATTAGAACATTTGAAGATCATCAGTATTTTCCATTGTGCTGGGATAGGAAGGATTCTGGACTAGGGTGAATCAATGTAAAAAATGAGTGGTGTCCAGTCCTTTCCCATTGGTTCCAAGATGTATTTCATTGTTTTCAGAGACTCTGAGTAATAACATGTGGTGTTTTTTTTTTTTTTCACTTTGGAAATTGTCCTTCACCTCTCCCCAGCTGACATGTTGGATTTATGGAATTTTCTTTTATTCCATCCAGTTGATGTTAGACCCAAGGGGAGGGAGCTGGGAGACAGTCTTAGACTAGAGATCTTCAGGAATGCTGCACTTCTGGGATAGCATGCTGGGGTGGGTGGCTGTGAGATGTCACACCACATGAGGAGAATGGAATGGGCTGATAACAATGGTGGAGGGAGAGTGTCACAGGGGCAGGGACTTTCCAGCCACCCCTGATAATGTTATTTCCATTCCCTGACTTGAAAAGTAGATGTCATGGAAATGGGGATGGCTGTGGCTGTTTTGGGTCAGGTTCCCTGGACAGCAGCCAGTTGGCCTGGGCATTCCCTTCAGGTGAACACCTGCAAGAGTGTGAGGGCAATAAGATCACACCAGAAGCTGTTGTACTCCTACACAGACCTTCAGAGCCAGAGTGGCCCTGTAGAGTGGTCCCCCCTCCTGGTGCAACTGGGCTGATGGCAGAGGCAGGGTGCTGATGGTTAGGAAGTGGGTTTTCTGTGTGGGAACTCTCCATTGAGCATTCATAGAGCAAACCTACATATTTACACCCACGTGTCTCTTCCACCAGCTTCTGAGACCTAATCTTCCAATTTTTATAGCTTTGAGATCCCTGACTCAGCCATTTACCACTGTCCCTGAGTTGAGAATGAGGCTGTTTCTCTTTCTACTCAGAGTGGCTAATTCAGTACAATATTCTACCTCCTCCCTATTGGAAGAGTTTCCCCTTCATTTCTGCCTCACATGAACACCCCTATGTGGAGTTGTAGTTCAGCAGCAATTTATTTTGAATCATACTAACCTACTAAGTACATTCATGAAACAAGCTCAGCCTTTTCCTCTGCTGTCAGCTAGTCATAAGGAAACTACCATGTGGCTGCATGACTAAGCTGAGACAGGAGCCAAAGTAACATTTTTATAATATGTGTATGTTGGGGTCAAACTTGTGCAGCTTGCCTGGGCCTCTGTTCATGGCCACGCCATTGATGTGTGATCACAACTAGATATGCTGCTTCAGTTTCACAGTGGGTTGCTCCTCTACCTGCTCCACATTACAGCTGAGGGGTCTAATGAACCAGTTCATGATGATCAGTCCTGGCCGCACACTCACTTTATAGCCCATGACAGGGAACTCCATCTATACCACAGGTACTATAGTATACTGTAAGTAACTTTTTGGATGGTACAAATGCTGTGGCTTTGCTCTAGAACTCCAGGGTTCTACAGGTTTGACATAAACTCCACACAGAATACTGGGAACCATAACCAATACCTCTAATTTCTTATGGTCCATAGGTCATTTCTCCAAGTATCTGCTGAAGATGCTTTCCTGGTCTTGCCTCTATTCAGAGTTAACATCCTTGAATGCTATCCTAACACTGTAGAGCCATAGCAGATTTTCAAGGATGGAATAGGCCCCTCCATGGGACCACCTGCATTTTTGCTTTCTTCCTCAAGATAAGAAGAAATGTTAGTGTTTTCCTTAATTTGAATGGGACTTGCCAGCATTATTCAGACCTTCGGGCCCCAAACATTTTTAGTCTTATCATAGGTTCTAAATGTTTATGGAATTCATCTTTCACCCCTTTTAGTGTGTGCCTCCAGTGAATTTGCTACTTCTCATTCACCTGCTATGGCCAACATGATGTCATCAATATAGTAAACCAATGTGATGTTCCCTGAATATTTGGATGACCCACATTCTTCCAAATGATAGCATAATAGAAGGTAGAAAAATTAACATAACCCTGGGGCAAGACTATAAATGTGAGCGATTTCTTTCCCCAAGTCAACAGAAACTCTTTCTGATTCTTTTTACTTACTGGAAAGAAGAACAATGTCTTCTTTCTTTTTACATTTTTTAAAAAAAATTTTAAAGGAGAGTACAAATCCGAATTAAAACAGAAAAAATTAAAAAGTGACACTGAAAGACTATTTTCACGCACTAAACAAACAGCTCCATGCTATAGATCTGAAGTCAATGTGTTTTTACAAAGATAGCACACCTGGCTCAATAGCCTCCATTGGGATTAGTACCTGGCTGAGATGGTCATTGTATGTTTTCATCCTTAAGACTCTGTCTGGCTTTTATATGAGCCAGACCTGTGAATCAGAATGCAGTGGGGGCTAGTACACCTCATCCTCTAGACCTGAAGTGTGGCACTAATGCCTTCCATTCATCTAATTGGTGATAATGTGTCAATTTATTATCTTAACATAGAAAAGTTTCAGAAATCTCCACTGGGCCTTTCTACCTTGGCAACTATTTACCCTACAAGCTTGGGAGCCAGAGGTATTGTTCTGCCCTGTTCCATTATACATTTGGGGACTAGGGAATTGACCCGTATGTGAGACCGTGAACACAGAATGATCTAGACCTGGGTTGGGATTCAGTTTAATATCCGGTCACCAGAAATCCTCATTTTGAGCCTCTGGAGCAATTCAGCTCCAACCTTATTAGTCTACCCTCAATATCTTGGTATTGTTTTCTCCTCAACATACTCTTAAACGATCATAGTTACCTTTACAGAGCAGTTGAGTGAATCATGCCATGTATACTTACACCAGTGTTAATAGGATCTCTTTTCCTAAGGCCCTTGTTTTGCCTCAAATCATTAATGGACCTAAAAACTAGTCAGATGTAAACTTATTCTATCAACTGTAATTTTTTATTGAGGCAACTGTTCCCAGCCTCCTAATCACCCATTAGGTTAATTTCTTTTTGTTGTACATCTTGAGGAATACAATAGTTGGTTGTCCATCTAGTTCACCCAAAGAATACTGGGTTCTATTAGTCATTCCAGTAGTTTTTTGAGGGTGGAGCCCCACTGACTGCCATACTGACTTTGCCACTTCCTTCATGATGCACCTAACTTGCTTCTAACTGACTGAACAGCATCCCCTCACCTCTGCCTCATAGACATTTTACCATCCCCACTCCATCAAAGAGCATTTCCTGTCACTACCCTAGACTACAGAGATCAGCAACTGCTCATCTTTTTTGTGATGCTCTTCCCCTCAATCTTAGCCAGTTCTTCATCACTGGGACAAAATACCCAACACCCACAGCTTGAAGGAGGAGAGGTTTACTTTGGCCCTTGGATTGTAGAGGATTAAGTCACTAGCCAGCTGGTTCCAAGGCAGAAAGGTAGAATAGAAGGACCTGGTAAAGGAGAGCTGCCTACATCATAGTGGCCACAAAACAGCATGGACAGGGGAACTGGGGAGCGAGGCGCACCCTCCCAGGTCACCAGCTAGTGACATGGCTATTAGGCTTCACCTCTGAAGGGCACCTTCAGCTGTGGAGCTTATAAGTGGATGAAAGCATGGATGAGCATAGTGCTCCCACGATCCCCACACCTGCAGGGACAGACACTGGGTTCCACTCCTGCACCTGTGGCTGTCCTTTCAGAGAGGCACAGAACTTCCTCTGCTGAGTTTTCCTCTGTAAAGTAATCCTAGGCATTTAGTAGAAAAAAAAATGAGGTGAAGGTAGTCCCTCAGAGAGGCAGTGTGTATTTTCATGCAAAGTAGGGGCTTCCATATAATCAAGCAAGGGATGAGGAATGGGGGATGGGGTGTTATGGATTGGTTTTTGCTCCCTTAAATTCAGGCTGTACTGAAGTCTTAACCCTAAACTTTCTTCTTGACTGTATTTGGAGATAGAGCTTTCTGTCTCTCCTTCCCTTTCTCTGTCTCTCCCTCCCTCTCTCTCCTCTCTCTCTCTCTCTCCTTCTCTCCCTCCCTTCACTTCTCCCTGGACAGCTGCAAAGCCAAGAAGAGAGACTTACCAGAATCCAACTATTATGGTTTGTGTGTGGGTGTCTCCCAAAAGCCTCATGCAGTCACACATGGGGCTTTTCAGAAGTGGCTGGATTTAGGATGTGTGCTGCTCTAATGGGATTTATTCATGGGGTAATGCTAGGATTGAGGGTGTGAATGCTACCTGCTCTGAGGGTGAGGTAGCCTTCATAAAATATGAAGGGCTATGTTCCTTGTTGTTTGCCACTTGCTTGCGGTTTGCAGTCTTTTGCCTGCCCTGCTTTGCCATGGAGTTTCTCCTCTTGAGATGTCCCTTTGCCATGACAGCCTTCATTAAAGCCAGCTGATTATGAACTGAAACTTCTACAAACTGTAAGCTAAGTCATAGCCCAGGCACAGTAAGTGTGTGGGAGAGGTTCCGGCTACCCTGCGCCAGCGGTACCTGCCAGTCCAAGCCTAGGTGCAGTGTGGATGAGACTCTCTTTCACCCTCTTGCGACACCCACCACCACTCCTTAGCAACCCACCCAAATCGATCACCAAGTAGGAACTTCTGCCGCATTCTGGGAACCCCCATATCCAGGACTAGACCAGGCCCAGTGAGTGTGTGGGAGAGCTGCCTCTCCCCCCTACTCCACCTTGTCCCCTCCAGA
>NDGN010613463.1:0-12872 GCA_002564285.1 Tympanoctomys barrerae | reverse complement strand
CATAGTGATATATGTGTACCTATGTTCATAGCAGCACAATTTGTGATAGCCAAATCTTGGAAGTCCCTTTGGAACTAGGGATTGAACTTAGGCCCTTGAGCTTGCCAGGCAAGCACTTATCCTACTGAGCTATCTCCCAAGCCCACAAGTGATATAATTTAATAAGTGCTCACTTTGACTGTCTGAGATAGGGTGAGCTTTGCTTTCATATTATTAAAATAAGGAGTGAAACACCAATTAACAACTTCAATATAACAACTTCAAAAATATATGTAATGGCAGAATTAGAAATTGAACATGTTTTTGAGTTAGAATTTAATATTTACTTTTTATTTAAAAAACATTTTTTGTACTGGGAATCAAATTCAGAACCTTGCACTTGCCAAGCAGATGTTTATGCCACTGAGCTGTCTCCCCAGGTAGAATTTGATGTTAGTGATGTAGACTGTTGTGTTAGCAATAACAGCTAACATTCATTTCAGTGCCATTAGTTTTATTTTAGTTTTATGATTAGTGAATGTTTAGTTTTTAGTCAACATTTGCTTAGTTTATGTTTCATGATCTTTAAAACTATATTATGAAAGAAGTGCAAGGTTAGGAATATTGACTTAAAAGTTAAGTTCCAAGGTCAGATAGTCAGTAGGAGGGCTCACATATACAGTGCATATCTATTTGTCAGCAGTATCTATACACTATGTTATACTAATACCATCTGAAGCTAGGTGGACTTCTAGCATGAACCCCAGGAATAAGAGCAGATGTTATTTCACAAAATCTCTTAAATTTACAAGTTCAAATACTGTTTTGTCAGTGACAAATTTATCAGCAAAATCTTACTTAAGTTGATGTTTCAAGTGAAAATTATTCCTGACTCTATTAAGATACCTCCTACTTTAGTGAAAATAGCATTTGTGAAATCCTTTCAGTACTAAAGAGTAGATACAAGTTAACTTGGTGGCTGATTATCTTTGTTTATGTAACATTGTTGAAAGCTTTTGAAATATTTCTAAAGTCTGCCATATGAATTCTAATTATAGAAAGTGATAGTAGCAAAAGCCATAGATGAAACTAGTTTCTCCCTTTTGATGAGTGCAGGTGTGCTCAGGGTGGTGTGGTATGGCTGTAGACAATTTTTCCCTTTTGGTACGACATTTATACTGTCATTTATTCTTTTGTATATTCTTTTTTTTCAGATCATTCTCACCTTGGCTGCTGCCGACCTAAGGATTATAAGGTATGTAGAATAAACTATAGAATGACAATTATTCTGGATTTCAGACCACAGCCTAAGAATCATCTAATTAAAAAGTGCAAAACAATTTGTCCCATCATGGACTACCACTATTTTGGTATCTGTGCCAAGTGGTATGGTCTGCTTGAATGTCTTCCTCCAAATATTTGTGCTTTGGATTATTAATTCAGATTTATTAATTACTGAATATGTGAGGGTGTGAGAAAGAAATTAGTTATTACTTCTAGTTATAACTCACAAAATAGTATCTCCAAATTTGAGTTATTCACCAAGTATTCCCATAACTTTTGCAATATCTGCATTCATTTTATACTATTTTGTTTAAATTTATTTTCTTATCTCACTATCAAAATAAAAATCAATATAATTTGCTTTATTATCATTATAAAATGCTTTATTTGGATGATAGTCTTAAAAATGCATTCTAAAATCTAGCTAGTTTTTATCCTTTCTTTTAGTAAAACTCAACACTCTTTATCCCAGATGCATAATAATCTGCTATTTTCATAGATACTCCTGGTCTTTATCTCATTTATTTGCTATTCTACTGTTACTCCACCCTAGATCACTGGCTTCTTTTCTTCCATGTGTAGTTCCATATGGGAAATAGGTAGTACTCACTTAATACACTCAGTCTCAGTGGGGATTCTCTTAAGTGGAATTCAAGGGACACCATACATTTAATTAGGGGAAGTGGTAATGAGTAAGCCGAGAATAGATCGGAGGATAGATATTCTGTAAAGAGCAGGACAATTCCAAACAGTGAAGAGCTCTCTCACATGGTACATGGATTTTAGCTGTCTCACCAAATATTACTGTGGTGAGAAAAATATATAATTATTGCCAGGGAGATAGCTCAGCAGGCATAAGTGCCTGTCTGGCAAGCACAAGGTCCCAAGTTCAACCCCTGGTCCACCAGAAAAATAGATAATTATTAGAGCCTAGAAGTTGTCTACCTAAAACACATTTTTCACTGTTTTAAAATATACCATACATGTAGTAAAAATACTGTGTTTTATTAAGAGTGTTATACCACAAGAAAGTATAACCCTGGCTTCCTGTATGGAACAGTTTTTGAACTTCTTAGATTTTTAATTCAAAACTTGGCTTATAACCAAGTACAAGCATTTACTTGTTTTCTAAACTAGCCATGCTTGAGTGTTTTTGTATTTTAGGAAAAGGTCTACAGGGTATACAGGGTCTCACTACTAGATCGGACGCATAGTGGTCCGCCTGTTTACAGCCTCCCAAGAGCTGTGATTACAGGCGTGCATCATCACGCCCAGTCTCAACTGCCATCTCATTGCACCCTGGGGGGGTGGGGCTGGCATAGCAGGCCTGGAGATTGAACCCTAGGCCCCTGCGCCTGCTTACAGGTGCTTTAATCCACAGAGCTATTTGGCCTGCCCTGTTTTTGTTTTTTGTTTTTTGTTTTTTTTAATACTAGGAACCAGACCTCAGAACCTTGTGCTTGCCAGGCAGGCACTTAAGGTGCTGAGCTCTCCCTGGTGAAAATTTATATATTAAAGTGTATATTATATTACTTATCTTTCATTTCTCAGACTAGATTTGGAGAATTTTTTTCTCAAAATATATGTAAAGTTTTGTAAGTACATGTAACATTTTCAGTGTATTTCATTTCAGGATGTAGAAAAAACAAATGTATAGTACTTGCTATTAAAATTATGTGAATTGATTAAATCTAATTAACATATTATGTATTCTATTCATTTTAAGCTACCATAACAAAGACTGTTCTCTTGTTACCTGCCCCTGATACACCACTGCATATTTAGATTTTTGATAAGACTTTAGTACTTTAAGATACCAGTTTTTGAACTGATCAGAGTAATGTTATTTGCTATACAAACAAACCTCCAAACTTCAGAAGCTAAATATAATAGAAATTTAATTTTTAATCACATAATAATTAAATTGAAAGTGGTTTTGAGGTGCGTGCTATTTTCTGTTTGCAATGAAAATCTTGTGGGGTGGCCTTGTTTTCCTTTTCGTATGATGGAGAATGGAGAACATTTAAAGTGTTTATATCTTTATTAAAAATCTGGGCCTTTTAAATTGACACTTAATAGTTAAAAGTCTCATTAAACTCGATTGCTAAGAAGTAATCATATTCTCTTACCTGATGGAAAGATTGTTTCTCAGCAATAGTTTCACTATGCAGAAGGGAAAAATGGGTGGTGGGAGACAGCTGGCAATTTCTGTCACACCTAAAATGGCCTGTCTCTCTGATCTCAGTTACTCTTGCTCTCTCTTAAAAAATTGTAATTAAAACTTTTTCTGGGAATAAAATTTCATCAAAGCTAGAAATCATCTCTGTTCTTACTGATATTTCATGGTAGTGGTTTGGAAGTTATTAACAAAATTCTTATATATTTGGAAATTTGGTAGATACCAGTTATCTGTAGTGCTTTGATATTATTGTGTTGGTTAGCTTTCTATTACTATACAAATACTTGAAACAATCAACTGAAAAAGAGAAAAGGTTAATTTTGGCTTATAATTTTACAGATTTCAATCTATGATTCATTAGCCCCATTGCTCAGGGCCTGTGGCAAAGCAGCACATATTAGTTATCTCATATTACATTATGAGAGATAAGGGACAAAAGTAAGAAGAGGAAGCCAAGGTCCCACTTTCCCCTTGAGAGCATACTTCCAGTGACCTAAGGATCTGCCATTAGGCCCTGCCTTTTATTTTCCTCTACCCCCCAGTGGCCCCACACTGGGGAACAAGATTTTAACATATGGATCTTTGAGATCCAAACTACAGCTGTCCTGTGGATTTGCCTTGGTCAAGGAGAATCAGGGGTTCATCTTGAGGATCCTTGGCTCTGAAGATGAGTAGCCATTTGTGTATAATAGGGAGGGAGGGCATATGTAGAAGGAAAGAACATTTCTGTAAGGCTCAGTGGCTAAAAGACCAAAAGAACAGTATTCTAAGGAGTAAAAGTATAACTAGGTGCATCATATAAATTGAAGCCAAATAAGTAGGAAGAGATCAACTCTTTCTTTAGTAATTACCCTAAATGTAGAGTAAATAAAATTATTTTAAGTACCAATGTGAATAGTTAAATTTACCCTTTCAAATACTTTGAAAATATCACTCTAGATTACAGCATGGAAAATAGATTGGATTGGGAAAAGAGTAAGTACTGGTAAACAAGTCAGAAGATCTTGAATAAGCAAAATGAGGCATGGTGAGAGCCGGGCTTAGGGTGGTGGTAATGGAGGCTGGTAACAGGTGAGATGTTAGATAATAAAACTAATACAAGGGAGGCTTGCCAGGTAGAAAAAATAATCTGTGTTCTCAGAAAAGGTCTGGATATTGTAAAGATATCTTTAACCTAGAGTCACTTAAATACCAACAAGATCTCAATAAAATATTTCTAGGCTTTTTTCCCTAGGAGTTAGGCGAAAATACCGGGGAAACTTTGAAAGCAGACAGAAATTTAACTGTGCAATCTTAAGAACAATTTCCTAGAGTTTTTTTTTAATTTTTACATCTCACTGTTTAATGACTTCATTTATTGGTATAGGACAATGTATATATGGACTCATTTAGGTTTACAGATTTTCACGTCTTCTCCAAATTCCTCTTCATGTTACTTAGTCAGTGTAGAGTCTCTCAATGGCTTTCAGCTGAGGGACATGTGAGACACTGAAAGGACGATCA
Organism: Tympanoctomys barrerae; assembly: GCA_002564285.1. Taxonomy (NCBI): domain Eukaryota; kingdom Metazoa; phylum Chordata; class Mammalia; order Rodentia; family Octodontidae; genus Tympanoctomys; species Tympanoctomys barrerae. The sequence goes on along the minus strand of NDGN010613463.1, from coordinate 7,927 downwards.
TCTGGTATTAGCATGTTCTAAAGAGAATTTAATGTTAAGAAGTTACTTTTTATTCCTGGCAAGTTAGAAAGGAAAGTAAATAGGTAAAAGAACCAGGACTGCAGAGTAATGGAAGGCATGGGACAGGAGACAGGACATTGTGAAATAAATGCTGTTTACCTTGAGTTAAAATGTGAAGGTATCTAAGAGTTTTAAATCTTAACTTTTAAAAATTTGCATTGGCTAGGAAGTCTTTTAAGAAAAAGAATTAGGTATCTGAATAAAATTTTAAAAAAATTTTGTCTTCGTAATTAGGAAAAGTGTGTGATTTTGGTCCTTTTCATTCTCAGATACCTTATTTAAAAAAATATTTTTAGGGAAGGGTCCACAGGGTGTTCAGGGTCTCACTACTAGATCTGACTCATAAGTGATCCTCTTGTTTATAGCCTCCCACGAGCTGGGATTACAGGCATACACCACCACACCCAATCTCAATTGCTGTTTCAGTGCGCCCCAGGGTTAGGGCCAGCATGGCAGGCCTAGGGATCGAACCCCCAGTGTCCTGCACCTGCTTGCTTGCTCTTTAATCCACTGAGCTATTTGGCTGGCCCTCAGATACCTTTCAAATGAACATTTGTTCATATAAAACGTTCTCCAAAATGGCCACTGTGGTTCTAATATCTCATTGGCAAAATTATGTCATTTTGAAAAATAAGGGTATAATAGAAATTCATGAAGTATGAATTTAAATTTAAATCATGTATAATATAAAAGCATATATACATATATATTATATATAGCTTGATTTAATTTTAAGAGGGCATAGATCTAGCTGAAGCAAATCTAGTGTTGTTCATAAGTCTGATATGTTAGTCACACAGAAGACAGCCAAAAAAATGCATAAACACACTTCAGTAGTTTGCTATACTAATAAATGTATGGAGGCTAATGGCTACCACTTTGGGCATTTCTTATAATTGTAGAGGCCAAAGGTAACTTGTGTTATTTCATGATGTCTCAATAAATTTAATATTAAAACATTTATACAAGTTTTTCTTCTCCTGATATATACATTTAAAAAAAAACTGACAACGTTTTTTTAATGTATTTGGTTGAGGGTCTTGCTATGCAGCTCAAACTCATAGTGATCCTCCCGTCTCAGCCTCCCCAGTGCTGGGATTACAGACATGTGCCACCATACTTGGTCTTACATTTTTTGGTGGATTCTAAATATGGTTTACTTGTGCACCTTGTGTCTTAGAGCTCCTAATAATTGTCTCAAATTCAAGATTTAACAGATCTTTAATTTTAGAAGGACAGTAATGTGGAGACAGAAAACAAGAGACGAACTGAGGAGAGTTTTGTGGCATTTTGAGAAGTTATCAAGGACAGTTTTTACTGTAAGGATGCTAGTTAGTGTGATGAAAACAGCTCATGTCCGTCCTTGGGCTCAAGCCAGGCTTAGGGGTTTATGTCTGTTCACTTTCCTAGGAATTTTCTTTTGCAGACTCATAGCAACATTTTCAAAGATGGATTCTTGTTAGAACTGTAACTATTAAGACAGATTTCCCTCAAGCATTTAGGTCTTCAAATCACACAGTTAAAAAATTACTAAAAAGAATTCTGTTTTCCTTAAAGACAAAGCAACTCAGCATTTTGAAGCTAAATAAAAGGAAACACTGAGACTCACTTACTTCAGTTCTGTAGTCAGAGAGACCTCTGTGAGGCAGCTCGAGGGGTCTAGAATATACGTACACTATTTCTAAGTGGCAGCACATATTGGGAGCAAAAGGGGAATCCTGATATTAGTAGATTCTGAGAACATTAAGTGCTCAGAAAAAGTCCACGATAGCTGAATGTTCTGTTGACTCCAGGTAAAGCTAGGTTTATGCTCTAATGCAGGGAGGAAGGCCATCACCTTGACAGTAGTGTCTCTGAAAGGAGAAAGTTAATGGGGAGATGTTTTTAGGATTTGGAGCTAGTGTGTTAAGGGAAGACTTTCAGTTTTCAAATCTAATTGACCAATTTTGTGATATAAAAGTTTAAGATTGATAGACCCAAAGACCAAGGATTTAAAGCAAGTCTTGAAAAGTAAAGGATGATAAGGAAAAGAATCTTTCCTAAGAAAGGAACTGCTTACCCAAATGAAGAATAGATATTATCTTAAATTCTGCTGATTCATGACTGACCAGTGTGTTGTTTGGGCAAATGATTTGAATGAGGGTCTCAAAGGAAATAATGATGGCTTATAGCCTTACTTTCCTGGACATAAGTTTCTTAAGGAACTCCTAGGAAGGTCATGTTGAAGTAACAGGTCTTTAGTTCTTTGTTCTGAGTTAAGCCATATAGATGCAGGTGGTGGTCCTAGTTCCCATATTTATTTTTAGTGATATGTTTTCTCACTAATGTGTTACAAATTTTTATTCGACTTATTCCTAGGAAACTTATAGTTCCTACTGTAAAGTCTTTTTTGTAGAATTACATTCCTGCCCCGGCACCACATGCTGTGCTGACCCCTTCCCCAGGCACGCTGAGCCAGCCACCAAGACTGGGAGTGGTGGCGCATGGCTGGAATCCCAGCACTGGGGAGGCTGAAAACAGGAGGATCACTCTGAGTCTAAGTCTGACCAAATGCATAAAAAAAAAAATAATAAAATGTCATTCCTGTTGTTTTATTGATGTTTAGGTTTACAATTCATAACAATCCTTTTACAGATATTATAGTTCTTAATTTTATTATAGAGGTGGGTAAGTTTATCACTTAAAAGTGATGAATTTTATCTTTCTCTTTTAGATTATTTCTTTATCTAAATGTATTAGAGTCTTCAGTGCAGTGTTGAATAAACATGATGCTGGTGGATGTGGCAGATTGCATTTGTTAGTTACGTAATATTTGTGTACAGTCTCATATTTCCAAGCCTTCTTGACAGGTAAACGGGGCCTAGGTCAAGCCAGTGGACTGTAAGTGGAAAAGATATGCCTCTCATCCAGGTAAAAAACTGAAGACTTGATGTGCGTACTCATGTTGCAGTGACAGTGAGGCTTCATGTCCTAGATGGTTTCTCTTCTTGTAATTTGTTCGGCCTGTCCTCCAATCAGCGAGGGTCACTGTGCAGTTGTGTGCAGTGTCATTTCTCATGCTAATGCTGTATTACAGTATAGCAGAGGGAAAATGAAATTTTATTTTATTAAGTTACTGGTTTTTAAACATAATTTTCTGTTCTAGCATAAACCAATATAGTATGTATTGTTGTCTTGCTCCTGCCTTTAATAAAATCATGTTTTAAATTTTTATACATGAAAATGTTATTTGCAGTGGAGTTTTATTAGATATCCATTAGCAAGCTAAAGTGCCCATTGAAAGTCTTTGCATATAAAAAATAATCTGAATAGTAAATGCTTTTCTTTTATAGTTTTTGAAATAAAAATTTTACAGTGAATTAATAGATTTTAAAATAGTTTATCCTTGTATTTGAATAAGTCCATATCCTTGTATTATATGAATAAGCCTAACTTGGTTTTTGTCATGTTTCTTTAATTTTTCAGCATGACTGGATTTAATTTCTTAGTAATATATACAATATTATTATTTTTTTGTACTGGGAATTGAACTCAGGACTTTGCACTTGCCAGGCAGTATTTGATTTATATTTTCCCCTATATATGGCCATAGATGAGGACTGCACAGAGCTATTTTTCCTTCTACTTTCCTTGAATAGTTTGGTAGTATTGTTATGATTGCAATATAACATTAGTTGAGATGATTACTTTCTTCCAAAGAATTCATCAGTTTGTTCTTTAGCCTATACGCTGGGTTGTTCGTAAATCAGATTATCAGGATTTCCCTTGTGTAAATCTCCTGAAACTTGGGCTATGAGAATTTTCTATTTGCTTCTGCAATAGATCCTCTTGCCAGTGGATCTATGACTGTTTAATAGCCTTTTGATTTTGCTTCAGTTTCCTTTTGTATGAAGTATACCCAACTAAGATGGTTGTATTTAAATATGTATAAGTTAACTATATTATATTATACAATAATACATTTTACAATAATATATTACATAATAATATATACAATATTATATTATATATTAATATATAAAATAATATAATCAGTGGCTCAAGAGAAGGATTTTTCCCAATAATTGATATATTTAGAAATCATCTTATTTTTTTCGAAATTATTTTAAATTGTGCTTCAATATAAAATACAACTACCTTAAACCAAACCAGATGTTGAACATATGGAGTCTTAAATCAGATAAGATAGTAATTGCTCATTTATTTGATATAAGATTGATTGAGAAATGGTATCAGTAAAATTAGAACTAATCTTAGTTGTCCATATCTTTCAGAGGTATACTGTCTTCTTACCCTATAAACTGTATGTGTACTGAACTTCTTTCCTATAGACTGTCCTCAACTACTTACTACTCAGCCAGTTCTGTTTAAATTGAAATTACTTATGTCTTAATTTTTCTGCCCTGAGACAAAGGAGAAATTTTAGATCTCAATGTGTAGTACAGGTGTGAAGTAGGTTTTCAATATATATTTGTTGGATAAGTGAATTTCATATTTTCCATATACTTAGCAATTTTTGCTTTCATTAATTTCATCTTCATAGTCTTAGAAATATAAAGTTTACAATCATGAATGTGATTTGATACATTAATTTACTTTGCATGCACCTTTTCAGGAATCTTAAGTGTGATAGAAACAAATCACAGATTTGAAAGCCATGCTATTAACCATAGTTTAGTTTATGGACTTTAGCTTGTAAAATCTTTTCATCTGTAACAGCTTCAAATAAGCTTTGAAGTAGGAGATTTTAAAATCTGGATATATTTGAAGCACTTACCCTATTGAAAACTTTGCATCTGTAAGATTATAGAAAATAAATTATAGAAACTATTTTTCTAAGTGTAAGAAAAAGATGTCTTTATGCTGAAATATAAATATTATAAACAGGAAATAAATATTACTATTTTGAGGTAAGCCTTGTGTTAGATGTTTTCAGTAATTTTAGCCCTTTGATTTTTATATTAAACCTGTAAGACTATTTTCCCAGCTTATTTACAAAGCAGCCAAAGCTTAAATAAGGCCATGACTTGCTCAGGATCCTATAACTTGCAGAGATTTGAACCTAGTTTTTTTTTTTTTTTATTCATTAACAGTTATCCAAAAAATCTACTCTTCTGTAATGAGGCAGAGTTAATAGTCTACTTGGGTTTTTTTTGTTTGTTTGTTTGGTTTTTTTTTTTTTTTAATTTTAGGGAAGGCTTCAAAGGGTGTTCAGGGTCTCACTACTAGATCGAACTCGCAGTGAACTGCCTGTTTACAGCCTCCCAAGGGCTGGGATTACAGGTGTGTGCCACCATGCCCCGTCTCAATTGCCATCTCAGCAAACCCAGGGATACAAACCCCTAGCCCCTCTACCTGCTTGCAGGCACTTTAATCCTCTGAACTATTTGGCCAGCCCTAGTCTACTGAGCTATTTGGCCGGCCCTAGTTTTTAGAAAATAATAAACTTAAGGGGAAACTCAGAAAAGCTATGGAGCTCTTTTAAAGGTAAGGTTTCTTATCAAAAGTCTGTGCCATTATTAAGTTAAGACACGACACATTACAAAACAAAAAGCATAGTCTAATTTTAGGAAAATAACATATCCTATCTTTATTTTCAAAATATATATACAATATATATATACAATATTGTATATATATATATATATATATATATATATATATACAATAACTTATATATCCATGTAGTTTTAATTTATTTTGATTACTTTACCATTACTTGGACCAGCCAGATAGCTCAGCGGATTAAAGCTCAAAGGTTCCATTGTGCCAGCCCTGCCCCGGGGTGGGCTGAGAAGGCAACTCAGACTGGGCATGGTGGTACGTCCTGCAATCCCAGCGCTTGGGAGGCTAAAAACAGGAGGATCACTACAAGTCTGATCTGTGCAATGACACCCTGTAGACACTACTAAATACATTAAAAACAAAACAACTTTACCGTTACTTGTTTTTTATGTCAACCATTCTGGATTGTGCCTCAAGGTCTTATGTTTTTCTCTGATCTTGTCATCTATCTTGTTCAGTTCTTTGCACCTAGAAGATGCTTAGTAAATGTTGAATATTTTTGAATTACAGTGTGTACTCTTCTATCTTGATGCATACCTCTCAGCCCTATGATATGTTCTGTTACTGTTCCATGGAGGTGGCATGTGGTCCTGGCATTGTTCCTCTTGCTGTTTTTTTCTCCTAGTAAGAATACCAATTTTGCCTCTTTCCTCTGTTGCTGTGCTTGATTCTAGTTCTGTCTGTTCCTAGAGACCTTCACTGTTCAGTCTACTTCGGATTATTTTTACAGACATTGTCAAAGGAGTATTTTAGACACGTTAGCATACTTATTGTTACCTTTTTATTTGTACTGTCCCATCTTGTGAGTTCAAATTCCTGAACCTGTGCAGATCTGACCATTAACAAACATGTTCAAGAAATTCAGCAAAATTTCTGAGAGAAATTTAGTGATAAGTTATCTAGAAAAGACTTTATTTAAAGTATTGTGGAATAGATTTAGGAGAAAACTTAGTACACAGAAAAACATGAAGTGTTCTATGGGCCAACATGACTACATTGGAGTTGGAATTAATGAAGAGAAAACCTCATTCTGGGGGGCAAGTGCTCATGGTTGGTTATAAGTAGAAAAAGCCCAGTGATGCAGCTCCTTTGCATCTCTGATTGTCTCAGCATATACACTTACACTGTTGGCCACAGGTGGACCGCCTACATTCTTGGTCTTGATATTTGCCATGGTTTTGCTTCCTCTCAATGAATAGTTAACACTGGAAAATCTCTTTTATTAAATCAGTCTAGACCATGCATTTCTTGTTGTTATTTTATTTGGGGTTGTAATTAAGTCATCTGAACTATGTGCTCTGGTTCTGGGGTGACTGATGCTCTCAGCGGCTTCTCATTCACCAAATAGTGGTATAGTTATGAAAAGCAGTGAAAACGGTGGTAGTCGTGAAGCAGAAAGCTGCACTGGACTTGCTTTTTAATAATAGACTTAATTTATTGTTTAACTTATACACTTGGATGTTCTAAAAGATTCTTTAAATAAATTATGGAAGATGTATAAGGTTGGCTGTTCTTAAGCTTATTTTACATAAGAGGGAAATGAGTTAGAGAAGGGTTGAAGTTTTCTTTTCTTTTTTTTTTGTTTTTTTCTGGAACCAGGGACTGAACTCAGGCCCTTGCGCTTACCAGGGAAGCACTAATTCCAATGAGCCATCTCCCCGGCCCCTGAAGTTTTCTTAAAGATCACATATTTAATACATAACATGCTACAATGACCTGTGAAAGGTAGGCACACTGTTTTGGTTACTGTTGTAGTTCGAACACTTAGAACAGTGACTGGTGATCAGTATTTGTTCAATGAACCCAATTCCTCTCTTTTTACTCTCTCTTGAACTCAACTTCAGATTTTAACTTTCATGATTCTATCAAAGCTGCTGTTGGTGATGTTATTAATTACTCACCATTGTTAACATTTAAGTCCACTTTCAATCTTTCTAACTTGAACTGTCTTTTTTTTTTTTTTTTTTTTTGTCTTTTTGAGAGACAGGGTCTTGCTATGCAATTCAGGCTGACCTTGAGCACCTTTTGTAGCCTTGGCTGGTCTTGAATTCTCAATGAGACTCCTGCCTCAGCCTCCTGAGTGCTGGAATTACAAGCATGCACCACAATGCCCAGCTTCATACTCTGTTTTCTATCACTGTAACAGAATATCTGTGATGGCGTGATCTGTAAAGAATGGAGGGGCTGTTGAGATGGCTCAGTGGTCTAAAGCACCTACTTAAAAACAAGCTAGGCTAAACAAAGCACAGGTTCAATCCCCCAGCACCACATGCCAGCCAGCCCCGCCCCCTGGTGGGCTGAG
>NDGN010612697.1:0-11155 GCA_002564285.1 Tympanoctomys barrerae | reverse complement strand
TGTAGTGATCCACCTGTTTACAGCCTCCCAAGAGCTGGGATGACAGGCACGCACCACCAAGCCCAGTCTCAATTGCAGTCTCAGTGCGCCCCGTGGGTGGGCTGGCACGGCAGGCCCGTGGATCGAACTCCTGGCCCCTGCTCCTGCTTGCAGGTGTTTTAATCCACTAAGCTATTTGGCCAGCCCTACATTTTTTCTTAACAATGACTTTGAAGGCCAAAAGTTTTAAAATTTGAATATAGTCCATTTTTTTTTCTCTTTTTTGGTGGTACTGGGGGTGAAATCCATGGTTGTCTTGTCACTGAGCTACACCTCCAGCCCTTTGTATGTATTTTAATTTGGGCTTCGCTAAATTGCCAGGCATGACCCAAGCTTATGGTCCTCCTTCCTCAACTTCCCAAGATGCACACCAGGCTCATATGCTGACTTCAGGGCTCTGAGTCATGGCTCAGGACTGAGCTGGGCCTAGCTTGCTATCACTCTGAACAACCCCCATTCAAGGTTAGTCAAGGCTCCTACAGTACAAGGATTCCTTCCCACTCGCATCTCAGAGAAGAGTAGCAGAGGCTCAGCTCCACACAGTCATTTGGGGCCCGGGCTGCAGTGCAAGCTTCGTCCTGTCTCCTTCCTCACGCTCCCTGCACCGCGCAGATGCGTCAGTCCACAGCTGCTCTAAGTGGTGGCTGCTAATTGCTCACAGCTGCACCATTACCCCGAAACTTGCCCGGAGCTGGCAGACTCTTCCCTGCTCCCCAGATGCCCGAGAGGGTGTGTAGCCCGAAGGCCATCTATAGCCAAAGGCTCACTGATAAAGGGACGCTGCCAGCGCCTAGCTGTTGGTCTCAAGTGGGCACAGCTCCTCAGAGCCATCCTGTGGAGTGCTAGCTAGGTCTCCCTGTGGGATCCAGGGCTAACCTTCATCTCACCTACCTGCATGCTGAGGTTTTTCCCCTTCTTTTTCTTGTTTCTCTCCCTCCTTTGTAGGTTTCTTCTGCAAGCACTCTGTCACTAAACTTGCTTGTGTGGGGACCCTTGGTTTGGCTCAAGTTCTGATTTAGGGAAAGTGCCCTAGGAGTCAGGCTCCTGTTGGGGAGGGAACGACAGAGGGTGGGAGGGAGGGAGAGAGAGACACAGATAGAAAGACAGAGACAGAGAGACAGAGAGACAGAGAGACAGAGAGACAGAGAGACAGGGAGAGACAGAAAGAACTCTCATAGCTTTGTCCTCCGCTTCACCCGAAAGTGGCCTGGAGGTGACGATAAAAATAGATAATATAACCATTGTTAATTAGCTATCCTGTTTTGGAAATCTGTAACATATGTATTGTTGCATGTTACTCTGTTTCTGCCTTTTTTTTCTATTTGTTTTTGCTTCTGCTTTTACTCTTCAAAATTAAATTAAATTAAAAAAAAAAAAGATGAGAGGGGTCTTGGTGATGGCTTTGCGACCAGGTTTCACTGTGAGTCTGGGAGGAGGAGCCAGTTCAGGCGCACATCTGCCTGTCTTCCCCAAGGCATGTGTCTGAAGCAATTCTGGAATAAAATCTCAGGTCAAGACAACCCTGCCAGAGCAGCTGGCAAAGCAGAACTTCCAACCTGAATCTCTGGCTCTGGCGAGGTCCATGTTTCCTAGGAGCAGCTGTCCATCCTTGGGGCGGTCTCCCCAGCTCTTCTTCCAGCGCAGAGCTCACCCTCAAGGAATCAGCTCCCTACCTCTGGCCCAGCACTTGGATCCTAGAAGGAAGGGAAGCCTGATCAGTCACGTTCCAGAGAGGGGGCAGACTTGCAGAGAGGTGTGGCAGCTGGGTGGGCAGGTGTGGGGAGGTCACCCCAGCAAGGGACTGTAACATGAGGGAGAGTTAGTTTTTTCATCATTTGCTCCCTAAGGAAGAAGAGACTCCAGGGAGCAAATGTACCCATTGATGGTGCGCATATCTCCACCCTAATGGGCTGCAGCCAGAGCACAAAGACTTGCTCAGAAACAGCTTGGTTTGCTCCCACACCACCACCACGGAGACTGCTACCCAGTTTGTTAGGAATTGTGAGTGCTCTGCTCTGCTCTGATAGAATAACAGTTGCTCTCCCCGTTCCTGCTCCCTCCTGAGGTCGTCCTGGTGGCTTGTGTCCTTTGCGCTGTGCTCCACATTCTTAAGTCTGTTTTGGTCTCCCTGCCAGCTCATTAATTTCTGAGTCTGGATGTTTCTTGGCTTGCTAATCGGCAGCCTCCTTGGCTGGGGGCCTGCCTGGCCCTCATTAGCAGCTGCGGTCCTCGTGCCGATCACAGGGAACCCCGAAGAAGTCATATTTGTAAGTGTCTGCTGGAAGGATGACAATGGGACCATACAGAAGTGAACAGGAACACGGTAATTAAAAACATCGCCTGGTCACCATGAATCACTTTAAGACAAGACTCAGAGGGGACGTGGGCTTTCCTTGAGAGGTGGATGGATAGCGAAGGCTTGCGTGGCTCTTTAATGCAAATCAGGCACCATAACGTTAAATTTGCTTTGTCTTCTTCAGGATCTCGCGCTGAATTTTGTTCAAACCTCTGCACACATCATCTTACTTTTCTGGGACAATATGCCATTCCATTCCTGATGTCAGACACCACAATTTGCATGTTGGGGATTGGCCCACATTTGTCTAACCATTGGCAAGATGTTTTGAATGCCATTTTTGGAATTCCTACACAAAAAGTGCCTGCTGCCCTGGAGATGTCTCTTCTGCATATTCTTAGAAACAGAACAATAAACAAGGACACTTGGGGAGAAAAAAAGGGCGGTTTTCCCTGATTGCCAAGTGAAATACAACTTTGTTATTGAAGTCTCCCGCTCTGCCTTTGGAGAAGATGGGATTACATGTTCTTTTCTCCAGTGTATTAAAAAAATGGGTAAGACATTGGCTTCAAATTAATCTGCAGAACTTTGAACTAAAATGAGGTTTCTTTCCACAATATCATTCCAGAAAACATTGCAGAAGGCCGCAGAAGCCAGAGCAGGGAATGCAGAAGAGGCCTGATGACTGTGTGCAGCAGCTTCGATGGTGGGGCCTGGCTGTTTCTCGCATCCGGTTCCCCTGCTGGCATGCATCTGGCCTGTGCGAGGTGGCCACTCTCCAAGATGCCTTGCGGAACATGCCGTGCACTGCCACAGCCTGCACAACAAATGTCCTGTTGGGAGTTTCTTGAGGAAAATGCAGTTCAATGAGCTTCCCTGGTCTCATCCACGCAGGGACTTTTCCCCCTGCAGTACTAGGAATTGAACTCATGGTCTTAACACTGAGCTATAACCCTAGTCCTTTTGTTATCTTTTTATTTTGAGGTGGAGTCTTGTTAAGTTGTCCAGCTGGGGTTGAGCTTGTGATGCTCCTGCCTCATAATCCCAATTCTGGGATTATACCCATGCATCACCATGCCTAGTTCACACAGCAACTTCTGAGCTATGTGTCAAGGCTCAAGGCCGAGACAGGCCTAGTTTGCTGTCATTCTGAGCACACTTCCCTGCCCAAAGAAAGGGTTAGAGGATTGAATGAGGGGGAAAGAAGGTTCTATAAAGATGCATGGTGGTGGGTTCTAGCGTAGTGCTCACTGTTCCATCTCAAGCTCAAGGCTGATCACGGAAGGCTGATTTTAGTGTCACCCGATTCATGATTATCCCATTGAGTAGGTTACAGATGCTTGCTTCTCCCCAAAGACAGCTACGAGGGACATCACCCATCACTGTGCAGAGACCTGTATTATCCATAGCAGCATCTTCATCCTTTGTTGCTGAAGGCAGCAGCCTGTGGGACTCTGTGGGCAGAGCTGTCTTGTTCTACTCTGAGAATTGCTTTGCAACCCTTTACTTCCAGTGAAGGAGGGAATATGCTAGGGCACAGGAGCACACGGTGGTGTAGGAAGCCTAGGAGAATGGGGGTGTGCCCATCAGCTATGGAGGGAGGGCAGCTTTGGATCGCATGCCTTTGTTTCTTCCAGCTTCCCTCCTTCTACCCAGTGCCATTGTGGCCACATTTTTAATGGTAATTTTTAGAAAGTGCCAAGCCTCTGCTCATTTGCAAACCATCATATCAAATTTGCATATCGGATCCAGGAGGCCCTAACTCCACATATGGAAAGTGGAATACATTCTAAATATGATAAATAGATTGGGTCAGCTGACTATAGTCAGAGCCATGGCCGTCACACAGGCCCTGTGCCCATGAACTACAGAGGTTTGTCAATCAGGCAATTTGTTCTGGTCTTGAAAGTGGAGGAGCGAGATGTGCTGCACCACGCAGACCCGCTGCAAAATAGGCCATCAGGCAGTGCCTGCACGCGTGGCCTCACCCCCTGGGGGAGAGGGAGCTCCTGTAGCCCTCCTGCATTCCAGGCTGTCATCAGAAGGGCTCTCTGCCTGCAGTGTGTGAGTGGCCCATGGAAAAACAATGCCCTTGAACTTGCTAACTCAGTGACCAGCAGTTGAAAGGCCGAAGTGAATGGCTGTTGGAGGGAGGGAGCTGGGGGATTTTTCAGCTTTCCTGCCTGCCCTGGTCCTTGGTGGCCCTGTCTTCCTGGTGCAGTCATTTAGGGAGGCCAGACTTTGGCAGTGATGTCTGGGGACACAGGAAGTCTTGGATCCTCTCAGTGTGGGGGGCAATTACCCTGGCAGCCGGCCACTCAGTCCTGTCCACCTCTCAACCCTCTTCTTGGTCTGACATACGAGTGTCTGCGGCTGACCCCCACCCTTCCAGGACATGGCTCATCCATCATGGCTGTGTCATCCACAGCAGTAGCAGGTGGCTTGTCGTTTTTATCAGCACAACTCAGGAAACGAGGCACAGGCGAGGGGGCTGCTTCCGTGGATTAATATGATATGGTATGGGCACCTTTTGCAATTAGTTAATGGGCTGGCTGTGTGGGGTAGGCTTCTCTGGCCTTCTGTCTTGGGACTAATGACCTAAGATGACAGATGAGAACCTAAAATCACTTGGTAAAAGAAAACAAGCCAGCAGTAGGAGAAGGGGTGGGGAGAGTAGTTCATGTAAGCTGGGCTGGTGTGACCAGGGGAGGGGAGCGATGGCAACCAGTGAGGAAGGAAAGGGGGGCAGTGCCCGGGGAGTGCTTTATGACCTGGAATCTTACAAGGAGCTATGGCCAGATGTGTATGCATGTGTATATAAATGAAAATAGAGTGCATTTATGTGTGTTTATGTATGTTTGAGTATATAAGCATGCACATATGGGTGGCAAGTGTATGCATACATATGTATGTACACATATGTGGGTGACTGTGTATGTGTATGTCTGTGTGTCAGAGGGGCTGAGGAGTGTACATGCAGTATGTGTCGAAGCATGTGCACTGTGATGTGTTTATGTGGAGTGTGCATTGTGTGGATATGTGTCCACTCCTAGGTCTGGACATGCGGAGGTGAGCAGGCTTCACCTCAGGATCGCACTTACTTGGTCTCCTGAAGGATGCTGGGATGGCTAGGAGTTCAGACATGGCTGGATCGAGGGGCATACAAGGTACTGGCAGCTCTTTCTTTTTCTCTTTGGCTAGTTGTGACTTGATTTCTCTCTGCAGTGCTTTTGTTTTTGCTGCTGCTGTATGGAAGTGTCTCTATGCCGCACAAGAAGTGGCTGGCTACACTGACCGACCTAGGGAAACAGCTCCTATCTCCCAGGAGTTACTGCATTTGCTGGGTTCTGCAAGACACGAATGCTTTCACTGTGATAAGGTTCAGGTCACTCAAGAGCTGCTAATGTTTGGCTCTCGGAAGCCTGGCAAGGGGGCTTCAGCAGGCAGGCCTCGCCACGTCTGTAGACCATTAGGGAGGCAGCCTGATTGCCCCTCCTCAGCATCCAGGCATGGCTTGGCCCATGCGCTGTTTCTGGGAGAACAGACGGTGCTGATTGGTCAGCATGTGGTCCTGGGCTGTGTTTTGATGGGGGTGGGGAGGGGCATGAGCTGTGTAAACATGAGTGGGGATGACCAGAAAGTAGGGATGCCAGTAACAGGCTTCTTCCACCTCTGAAACACCCTGGGGCCTCTCATTTGTGACCCAAGTCACTGCTTCTCTAAGAGGAACTAAGGAGCTGCTGTGAGAATGACATTTTCAAGGCAGGAGCATGGAAGAAAGGGGAGGGGCAGAGAAGGGGCTGGGTGAGCACTGGAGGACAGAGAGGAAGGCAGCTATCTGCTAGGTCTCAGCCCATTGGGAGGCTGGGGAGGAGCCATTGTTAGCCCAAGTCTGGCTGGGGCCCAGGAGCATTCTGTGTTCATTTCCCCTAAAACAAAGATGTTAGGCAAAGTCACTGAGTGGCAGGACTGCCTGCAGAGAGGCAGTGTTGTACGACCAGGAATTGTGACCTGCTGGCCTGAGCACAGGATGTCACAGGGCCCCAAGGAAGTGATTGACTCATCTTCCCATAGGAAATGGGCCAGGCATGCAGGTGCAGCAGCTAATCGGTGTATGTGTATGTGTATGCTTGCTCATGTGTGAGTGTGTATACGATTTTGCATATGTGCGTGTGTATGGAGGTGCAGTGTCTACAGGGGGGCAGCTAGGAAGGCTAGCCAGGAGCCCGAACAGGCACCAGGTAGAGGAGAAAGACAGTGAAGGCAGGCAACGGAGACAGGGTGAGGGCAGTGTGGCACTGTAGCTGTCGGCTGCCTGCTGCTCTGGAGAGCATGGTGGTGCTGGAGGGGGGAGCTTCCCTGTGGTGACCGGGAACCTGGCTAACCACTGAGTAAGGGCACAGGGAAGCTGCTGTCCAGCAATGTCGTGGTATATGCAGATTGTCATTGTGGCTGCAGACCAGCAGCATCAGCCTTGCTTGGGAGCTCACTAGAAGTACATTCTCCACACCACCTCAGACCTGTGGAACCAGCCACGCTGTGGTGGGGGCCCTGCCATCTGTGTTTTGCAAATGCTCCCAGGACTTCTGAGGCACACTCAAAGGTAAGAGCGACTCCTGAAAAGGAGCAGCTGGGAGTGCACAGTGGTGTGCACTGGTAGTCCCCCCTACCTGGAAGGCCAAGGCAGGAGAATCATTTGAGCATAGGAGTTTGAAGATAGCAAAAAAGAGTGAAAGGAGCAGCGGGTGTCCAGAAGTAGCTTCAGAGGAAACATCAGGGTGCAGTTCCATGTTTGCTGTCCTCTATTTGCCATCCGAGATTCATTTGCAAACATTTTCTTTTTTTTTCTTTCTCTCTCTCTCTCTCTCTCTCTCTCTCTCTCTCTCTCTCTTTGTATTTAGGACAGGGTCTACAGGGTCGACAGGATCTCACTACACATATTGGACTTGTAGTGGTCCACCTGTTTTTAGCCTCCTAAGTGCTGGGATTATAGGTGTGTGCCACCATGCACAGTCTCAGTCACTGTCTCAGTGAGTCCCGGGGGGCAGGGCCAGTATGGCAATCCCAGCATTGAACCCTGGCTGCTGCACTTTGCCTAAGCAGGCATTTTAGTCCACTGAGCTATCAGGCTGGCCTTAGTTGAAAACATTTTCTTGCATTCTGGAGTGCAGACTCTGTGGACTGCTTCACCCAGCTCCCCATGCAGTTGGGCTTGGCCAGTGGGTTACCAGCTCTCAGGTGGACTCAGCCAGTGGGAGGGTCAACTTGCAGTTGGATGCAGGCAACTGGGAGTAAGAGATCAGAAGCAGAAGAAGAGAAAGAGGTCGGGGTCTTCCTCTGCTCCCTCTCCAAGCATTTCCCTGCCTCTCACTCCTTCCTGGTCCTGTGGAGCACCCCTCCAAGGTCCCAGCTCTCCCTGGGATCTGTGGGGCATTATTCACTCCTCTTATCCTAAAAGTGGTAATAGCTCCCTGGTGTTCCTCGTGTCTGGGTGCTTTGACATCTCCTCATGATTTTTTCTACCTGGCAGCATCTTTTCATGTGTCCCTATCTCAGTCTTTTTATCTGAATGTCCCAGGGGTGTCTTGCAGCACCTGATACCAGGTAAGGCGTCAATTGGTGCTACTTGCAGATATGGGTGCTGGTACTGTCACCACCTGGTTTTCAGGAGAGAATGATCCATTTCTCTTGCACCCACAGAAAAAGAGAAGGGTTGAGATTGGCAGAGCATCTACTGCATGAGGGTTCTCAGGTGTTCTGTGTGTCATTTAATCCCACTGCCCCAGCTCTGTGCTGCAGGAACCATCATTTCCAGCTTGACAACAGGAAAAACCAAGGCCCAAGGTCTGATAGCCAGTAGAGGCAGACCCAGGAGTTGAGTTCCTGTCTGTCTGGTTCCTAAATCTCTGTACTTTTTACAACCTCACGGTATTATTGAATAATCTCAACACCACTGGATGATGTCCAGCTGATAGAAGTGACAACTGAGGCCCAATGCAGTAAAGCTGAGAACTGCTGACTTCCTGGTTGTCCTCTTCACCTTCAAAATAGAATTGCTTCATGTTTTGAATGCCCTACTTTAGGACTTGAACCAAAAAATCTTCTCAAATGCCTTCTCTCATGTATTTGTGTTGCGACCACCTTGGAATATAGCCATCCATTATGTGAACTTTCACTATATGAGGTTATCAAGTGGAGAAGATTCATCACTGGGTATCTTTGGAAACATGTGCCCCTTCCCCTCCTGGAAAGGCCAAAGGCAAGTGCCAGGCTGGGGAGTGGAGTGGGAACTTCCTACTTAGGGTTTGGTGAATGTTCAACCTGGCATATGGACAACTCCAGCCACAAAAGGCACAGGGATTTTTATGTGGGGGTTTTAGTCCAGTCTTCTCAGACCATCTGACAGGATCTTTGAGAGCCAGGGATTCTAAGGCTTAGAGATTGAATGGAGAGTGAAATTATTGTCTATTTTGCAAAAGTATGTATTAGGTTATGTCTAGATATTCCATCAAAGCCTCACACAGTCATGGGTAAGCAGGCTTTTCAGAAGTGGCTGAATCTAGAGTTTGTGAATGGTTCGTGATACAGTACTGGGGTTAAGGGTGAGAGTGCCACACATGCTCTAGGGCAAGTATCCTGCACACAATGTAAGGGACAGAGAGAGAGAGTCTTCTCTCTCTCCCTTCTTGCTTTTGCTGTCTTCTGCCTGCCATGAATTGCTCTGCTCTGTGAAGCCACCCTGCCTTGGAGCCAGCCAATTATGGACTGAAACCTGTGCAAACTGTGAGCCAAATAAAACTCTCTCCTCCTTTAACTTTTGGTGTTGTGTATTTTGTCCCAGCAATGAGAAAAATAACTAAGACAGTATATGTTTCCATCATAGCCCCAGTTATTTGAGAAGGAAAGAAACTTAAAGCCACCAAAGCTCTCAACTGATGACTTTAAAGAGACTCAATAAATTAAAAATGAGAATCTTTGAGAGAATTAGGGTGTCATTCCCCACTTTCCATTATAAGGACCCAACTTCAGGTTTCTATAAATGTCGAAGCCCTTTCAGGGCATGGAAAATATCATCGATCATTCATTCACTTTCAACATTCACTGAGCTCTTACCAAATGACAGATGGGGGGCTTGGTACTAGGGATTCAGTCAGGAGATAAAATAGTTATGCCAATTAAAAAGGATATCTCTGATTGTCAATTGTATTTGTCAACTTGACTGGGCCCTGGGGAGCCTAGATATTCAGTCAAATGTTATTCTAGATGCTTCTCTTTGGCCCCGTAGAGAGGATAGAGCTGATAAAGCTCAGCTTTGCAGTATCCATGCAGAGAGGGAGGCATGATTTATGATTCAAGGTGTCTGCACAAATCAAAAGAAGCTCGTTGGTCAAAAGTAACACTCATTTTAGCACAAGACTGAGGTCAGATGGAATTTTCTCTATGGGTCTTTTTAGAAAGGGTAATAGGCACTTTTCTGGTAATTCCTAAAGGGCGGCCTGGACCACCAGTGTCATTTTCATCAGGGCCTCTCTCCCCATGTTGTTTTCATTGGTAGAAATGTGCAGTCTTGCATCTGTTCTCTGGAGACCTGGCCTAGCAATCTGTGTTTATACAAGCCCTTCCTGAGATTGTGAAGCATGCTAGTGTTTGAGAAACATGACAGTGTGATAAGTAGTATCCCCACAGCATCCTGTCCCAACAACCAGCCTGGCAAGGAGCTTTACAGAGCCCTTTCTCCTAAAAACACTCAATAATTGCAGTGTCTACCTGCTGTTCTTGTCTTTCTAGCACCTGTCTACCAGCTGTAGAACTCCCTTCCATCATCTTACATGGTCTTAGGAGCATGGTCACGGG
Source organism: Tympanoctomys barrerae (assembly GCA_002564285.1). Taxonomy (NCBI): domain Eukaryota; kingdom Metazoa; phylum Chordata; class Mammalia; order Rodentia; family Octodontidae; genus Tympanoctomys; species Tympanoctomys barrerae. The sequence continues at coordinate 966 of NDGN010612697.1, read as the reverse complement.
GCCCTGGTCTGGCCAATCCCAGGACATTGCTTTCTGGTACAACACAATTGCTTTATGGGGGGGTGTCACATGATCCTCATATGGCCAATCAGGAGGCCTTCATGGGATGGAAAATGGAGACTGGTGAAGGGTGAGAGTAGGTACTACTTCTTTTTTGGCCATTATTTCATCCTGTGGAGATAAGCTACCTGTGGCAGAAGAGGATGGGGCACACATGGAATTGCACAGAAGTAGGGACAAGTAGAGCTGAGGGAGGGAGACTGAAAGGAGGGTAGGGGGATGGAGGGAGGGAAGATGGAGGAGATGAGAAACAGAGAGAGGGAAGGAAGTAGGAAGGGAGCAGAGGGGAAGAAAAAGAAGGAGGGGGAAGAGGAGGAGGTGAAGGAGAAAGAAGGAGAAGGGAGCAGAAGGAGGAGAAAGGGGAGGAGGAAGAAGTGAAGGAAAAAGAAGGAAGAGGAGAAAAGGACGAGAAGGAGAGGAAAGTGGGGGTGCAAGAGGTGGAACAGAAAGAGGAAGGAGAAGGAAAAGAAGAGGAGACGGACTTGAATTTTCATGCTTATGGCCCCAGACTCCATGCCCTTAATGTCTGCATCCCACTGTCTCACATTGCAGAAAAGCCCCAAGACTTCCCCGGCTAGACTCACACCAGAAAGGAGTCATCCTGCATGTGTGGCTTCCTGGGGACACTGAGGCTGCCATGCTGGTGCCTTCTTGCTAGCTGTGGGACAAGAGCAACATGAGTTGGAGGCTTCTCTGGAAACCTTTGAAATAGCTGGGATGAGGCCAGAATAGGCCACAGAAGCATCTTTGTCAGAGGATGATGCTCCTTCTTGACCTGGAATCTAGCCAGGGGAGTATTTTGCTGCAAGTTGCCCTTCAATGGTTTATCATGAAGTTCTGTGGTCCAAAGTGAGACAGGAATGAGCTCTTCGCTGAGATTTGTGGGGCTGAAGTGGACATCTGCTT
>NDGN010612366.1:0-10138 GCA_002564285.1 Tympanoctomys barrerae | reverse complement strand
CAAAAAGCAAGAGAGCAAAGAGAGTGGCAGCTAACCTGCCTATCTCCCTGCTTACACTGTAATACCTGGTTGATTTTTTTGATGATAGTCATTCTTCCTGAGGTGAGATGGGATCTCAGTGTTGTTTAATTCGCATCTCTCGAATGACCGGTGTTGTAGAAAATTTTCCACATATTTATTTGCCATTTCAATTGCTTCATCTGAGAAATGTCTATTCATTTCAGATACTCATTTTTGGATTGGGTCTTTACATTTGGATGGTCTGATTTTTTTTCCAATTCTTTATATATTCTAGATATTAATCTTTTGTCTGAGAAACTGTTGGCAAAAACTTTTCCTGAATCTGTGGGTTGTCTCTTCACTCTGTTAGTAGTCTGGTTTTTGGGGGGTTTTTCTCTCTATATTTTTAGGGAAAGGCTACAAGGTGTTCAAGGTCTCATTAATAGATGAGACTCATAGTGATTCTCCTGTATACAGCCTCCCAAGTGCTGGGATTACAGGCTCTCCACCACACCCACTCTCAATTGCGGGGGCAGGACCAACACCGGCCCCTGCGCCTGCTTGCAGGTGCTTTAATCCATTGTGCTATTTGGCATGCCAGTAGTCTGTTTATTTGTTTGTTGTACAAAGTTTTTTTTAATAAGATGAGATCCAATTGTTGATTCTTTGTGAAAGTTTCCATGCAATTGGGGTTTTGTTAATGAAGTCTTTGCCTATACCAGTGTCTTCAAGAGTTATACCTATTCTATCTTCCAGGAAATTTAATGTTCTGTCTTAGTATTTAGATCATTGATACATTTTTATTTTAGTGCATTGTGGGAGATATGGATCTTGTTTTAGTCTTTGCAATATTTTTCTAGCTCCACTGATTAAAGAGGCTTTCTCTCTGCTGATGGTGTTTGGTTCCTTTGTCAAAGATAAGGTGGCTGAGTGTGTTTGGAATTATTTCTGCATCTTCTAGTCTGTTTCATTGATCCTTAAGGCTATTTTCTTTGCCAATAACATGCTGTTTTTGTTTTTGTGTTGTTTCTTAATCACGGTATCTTTGTAGTATGATTTCAAGTCAGGGATTGTGATACCCCTGCCTTCCCTTTGTGGCCCAGCTGAGTCTCTTCTGGTTCCAAATGAATTTTAGGATTGTTTTCTCTAAATCTGTGAGGCATGCTATTGGTGTTTTGATCAGGAATGCATTAAATATGTACAAAATTTTGGAAGGATGACCATTTTCACTGTATTGGTTCTTTTGACCCAAGAACAAGAAATATTTTTCCATTTTTTTGATATCTTCTCTGATCTCCTTTTTTAGAGTACTTTAGTTTTCAGTGTAAAGCTTTTTTTGCTTTCTTTGTTAGATTGATTCCTATGTGTTGGGTTTTTTTTTTATGATATTGTGAAGGATGTTGCTCACCTAATTACCCTCTTATTGAGTTTGTTATTTGTATATAGGAATGCTATTGATTTTTGAGTGTTGATTTTATATCCAGCTACACTATTGAATTTAGTTAGCAAATCTAGAAGTCTTTTGGTATAGTTTTTTGGGCCTTCACCCACAAATAATGATAAATTCACTTCTTCTTCCCCTATCTTTATTCTTTTTATTTCTTTGCCTTGTCCAATTGCTATGGCTAATGTTTCCAGAACTGTATTGAGTAAGATCGGTGAGAATGGACATTGTTGTCTTGTTACTGATTTTAGAGAGAAAGCTTTGTTAATGAAGTCTTGGCCTACACCAGTGTCGTCAAGAGTTATACCTATTCTATCTTACAGGAAATTTAGGTTTTGTCATTTAGTATGATGTTGGCTGTTGCTTTGTCAAAGGTGACTTTTATCAGGTTGAGATAAAGACCATCTATTCTGTTTTATGTACTTTTTTTGTATCATGAATGGGTGTCGGACTTTGTCAAATACTGTTTCTATCTCTATTGCAATTGTCATAGCTTATCTCTAGATCTAAAATGTATGATGCTGGGAGAAATTCTTTGTTCAATGCTAGGATCAAGAGCACTAGGATTAAGATGAGTGCTACCCACACTAAGTAGTCTGGATAAAATATAAGGGATAGAATGAGCTGATTTCATCCCTTGTTGCTTTGCTATCTGCTGCCTGACATGAACTGTTTTCTTCTGCAAATCTACCCTGGCTTGTAGCCATCCCACTGTGAACTGAAAGCTCTACAAACTGTGAAGTAAATAAATCTTCCCACCTTAAACCATGGGTGTTGGGTATTTCATCACAGCAGTGAGAGAAAAGTAACTGAGACAGAATTTGGTGTAAGACAGGTGGGGTCATTGCTGTGACTACACCTGACCAGGTGGTTCAAGAGTCTTAGGGACTGGCTTGCGGGAAGAGTTTGGAAGGATTTGGAGATGCTGGATGAAAAAGTACTGGAAAGCCTTAGGATGTACTAGATGGGGATTCAGGACAGAACTCAGAAGACCAGACTGCTGATAGAAATGGTCCCAGTTAAGACTTGAGCTCAAGAGGTTTCTACTGGAAAGAAGCACCACATTGGCTCTTGGACTCCAAATCAGGTGTGTTATGGCTTGGCAAAAAGTTTTTCTGCATTTTGGTTGTTCCAAGAGACTTTGTCTAAGGCTGAGACTAAGGGTGCCAGACTAATTAATCTGGGAGAATAAGTTTCAAGGTAATCTAATACTGAGGCTACAGCATGGCAACTGCTATGGTATTTTAGCCAGACCTATGTTGAGAATCAAGAGTATAGAACACAGAAGAATGATTTAAAACATTTTCAGGTTGGCAGAAAGGAAGTTCCAGTAAAGCTATGGACCACAAAGAGAGTTCTGGGGAGATCTTCATTGCTGAGGAGGAACAGGAGAGTAGAAAAGATGGCTTACAGGCATCATAGGAAGCAGCAGGACTCCACTTTGCAGCAATTACAAAATTGAAAAAATGAAAGACTCTACTTTGAAAAGAGAGCCCTAGAGCTCCATATTCCAGATTGATGGGGACCTGGGGAAGTTATTCTTTGAGATTTGGTTCATATGGAATGGGCCTCTACAGCCAATAGAATAGAAAGCCTGGCTATTGATTCCACTGGCAGCAGACCTTAGAATCATCCACATGGTGCTGATTTTATGAACATGCAGAATACAAGAGCTGTGGGGTTAAGGGAGGCTTCCTTCCAGATTTCAGAAGAGGGCCTGGGAGACCAGGCAATGTGCCCCTGAGAGGGTAGTGTGTGAAGCTGTGAGTGTGAAGCTGAAGTTGCATTGGAGACCCCAGAAATTTGAAGAATCCAGAAACATGGATTGTCTGGAGAAAACTGCAAGAGAGAGCAGAGCTGGCCCAAGAGAGAAGCCATGGAAGCTACAACCACCAGAAATGCTGAAGGGGCAGAACCAACCAACCCCCTTGGAATTCACATCTTGCCAAAGATTGACTCAGATGCTGGAGATGGAACTATAGAAATTAATGCTTGCCCTGCTGGATTTTGGACTTGCTTTGTTCCCATTCCTTACTATTTCCATTTGTAACTTTCAGGATGGAAATGTCTATCTTGTGCTATTGAATGTTGAAAGTGTTTAACTTCCTTTTAAATTATATGGTGGCTTGTAGGTAAGAGTTTGCCTCAAATCTCAGAGAAGAGTTTGGACTTGGACTTTTCAGCAATGCTGAAACTGTTTAGAATTCCAGAAACTTATAGAGATGGACTAAATGTATTTTTCATAAAAAGACATGTGTGTGTGTTTGGAGGACTAGGAGCAGAATAATTATGGCTTTTGTTTGAATGTCCCCCCAAAGCCTCAAGTGACTATAGGGTTTTTTTTCAGAGGTGGCTGGATCTAGAATGTGTGATGCTGGGATTGATTCATGGTGCAGTGCTAAGGATCCAGGGTACTAGGATTAAGGGTTTGAGTCCTACCTGCCCCAAGTAGCCTGGATAAAACATAAGGGATAGAAAGACATGATATCATTCCTTGCTGCTTTGCTACCTTCTGCTTGCCATCAACTGTTTTCCTCTGTGAAGCCAACCCACCTGGGAGCCAGCCAATTATGAGCTGAGCCTCTATAAACTGTGAGCTAAATAAATCTGTCCTTCTTTAACTTTAGTTGTTGGGTATTTTGTTTCATCAGTGAGAAAAGTAAGAAAGAGATAACGGTATGATTTTTGTCTTTGGTTTTGCTAATATGATGTATTACACTTACTGATTTGCATATGTTGAACCATCCCTGTATTCCTGGGATGAATCCCACTTGGTCATGGTGTATAATGTTCTTGATGATTTGCTGCTTTCTATTTGCCAGTATATTACTAAGATTTTTGTGTTTATGTTCACTAGGGAAATTGGCCTGTAGTTCTCTTTTTGGGTCGGATCCTTCGCTGTTTTTGGTATCAGGATAATGTTTCCTTCTAGAAATAAATTTGAGAATTTTTATTCCCTTTTGATTTCATTAAAGTTTGAGAAGTAGCAGGATTAGGTCTTTCTAAATTTGTAGAATTCTGCAGTGAATCCATCAGGACCTGAGATTTTCTTTATTTGGTAGGCTTTGAATTGAATCTTAAAGTCCACACTCATAAAAACAAGAACAAACAATCAAGAAACAAAATGACAAAACAAAAACCAGAACAAGAAAAGAAAAAAGAACAACCGGCTGTGGTGGCATGTGACTATCATCCCAGTACTTGCAAGGCTGAGGCAGGAGGTTACTGTGAGTCCAGAGCCAGCCTGGGCTACATAGTGAGTTCAAGCCCAAGCTGAACTGTATGATTAGACTCTATCTCAAAAAACAAATAAAAAGGGAAAATAAAAGGAAGAAGAAGAGGAGGAAAACGAGGATGAGGAGAAAAAGAAGAAGCAAAGATGAAAATAGAGACATTTCAGGGCATGTCTCTGCTGTCACAGGTAGACAGTGGGCAGATAGAGACAAGATCTGTGTTGATTAATACCCAGCCAACCAGCTGCAGATTTGTAATCCCAGAAAGCCTGCACCTTTAGTTCCACTGAAGTTTGGGTTGGCTTCTGGCTGTGAGGAATTTGTTCAGCCTGAAACTCTCTGCCCACTCTACTGGCTTGAACTCAGCTTCCTGCTGGCTTAAACACTGACTTACTGCTCACCTGAACTCCGATCTGCCTCACCCTGGCACTGGGAGCTGCTAGATGGAGCCAGCCTGCAGCTGTTCTGCACTTTGAGCTCAGTTTATCTCTCTCTAAGATGACTACCATCCAGTCACAATTTCCAGATGTCTGAACCCAAATAACTCACCAGACACTCCAGTCCTTTGTGTCTACTGCTACATTCTACTGATACATTTCTCCATGGAGGGCTCTGGGGTTGCCAGTATCACTGTGTACCTGTGGGTTTGAGCCGCTGCTCCTCTACAGTGAGTCAGGGCTCAGGGAGAAAGTGTTGCTTGCCACCTTCTTCTTCTGCATGGAGGACTCTCTCTTCACTCTCCCCCTGGGCTTCACTTCTCATTTCAGATCCTTGTTAGGTTTCAGGGATCCACTTCCCTCCTTCTTCTCTTCCTCCTGTTGCTATAATCCAGTGTCTGAACACCAAAGCTCAGAAAGGCTGTTTCTCCGCTGTTCCCTCTCTGTCATATTCCAGATGTCTTGGCCTATATCATTGCTTTCTGGATTCCTCTCCCTTGTAGGTTTATATTTATATTAAACAATACATATTTTTTATAATTCTATAATCTCTCTTATTCACTTTATAATTTTTTGGGGGGGATACCAGATTTGAACTTTGCACTCAGACAGGCACTTGTGCCACTGAGCTATATCCATGACTCACTCTATAATTATTTCTACAGGAAAAAATTTATGTGTAAAAACATATCTTGTTCACAATTTTGATTGACAGTCTTGCTAGGTATAGAATTCTAAGTTTATAGTTAGTCTTAGCACTCTGGTAATTTTTAGGTCTTATTGTTTAATTTGCCTCTTGACTCTATTTCTGCTGCTGAGAACTGTGATTTTAGAATTTCTTTCCTCATAAATGGTTTTTTTTCTACTTAGTACCTAATAGGATTTTTTTCTTCATCTTTTCATATTTTGATCTGTCACTGGAATGTAATTATGACTTGTTTTTCTTCTCTTCTGGTTTATTTTGCTACACACTTTGTATGACCTTTCAATTTGAAGATTAATTTCTTTCTTCAGTTTTAAACATCGTTAACATTCATTATGTTGATTAATGAGCCACCAGTTTCACCAAAGAAAATCTATTTCTGACATGTAGGTTGGAATTAAACTAGAAATAGCCAAGACAATCTTATCAAAGAATAAAGTTGGAGGAATTACACTGCCAGATTTTAAGTCCTAATAGATAGTTACAAAAAAAATAAGTCTGCAAGATGCTTATGCAGCACTAGACAAATGGGTTAGTGAGACAAAGCACAGCACCCATTAACAGATGCACCCAGGATTTTCAACAAAGGGACCAATGATTCCATATGTAAGTGAAATATGTTTTAGGAAATGGTGCTGCAGCTCATATGCACCCACACTACAAAGAAATAGGTAAGTAACCTGTGCATCACACCACACACTTGCTTGAAGTGAGCTGTAAACTTAATTTCAAAGCATAACAAAATTCCTAAAAGAAAAAATATTTCTTATTTTGATAATTACATTGTAGTTATGTAAGATACTAAAATTAGGCAAAGGTGATGTAATGGATATATAAATTCTCTGTCTTGTTTTCTTAATACTTTATTTTTGTTTATTTGGTACAGGGCCATACTACACAGTTTGGACTCATAGTAATCCTCCTTTCTCAGATTCCTTAATATTGGGATTACAGGCATGCACCACTACACCTGGTTTCGGTGGCTAGCATGGTATGCTCAGGGTTCCAGGGCAGGTGCAGCATGAAGTACTGGGGATCCAACCCAGGCCCTTGTGCTTGCCAGGCAGGCACTTAAACTGCCAAGTTATCCCCCCAGCATGTCCTGTTTCTATAGCATTTCTGTAACTCTAAAATTATTTTAAGTAAAAAATTTAAAATATGGCATAATCTCATAACTTTGGGATAGACAAAGTTTACTTAAAGAAAAAAATTGCTAAGAAAATATTGTTATATATGACCACATTAAAATTAAGGGCAGCTCATTAGGAGAAACCATAAGAAAATGAAACAAGAAGCTACAGACTATAGGAAGATATTCACAGTATGTTTACCCAACCGAGGATGCCTACACAGAAGACAAAGAACTCCTACAGATCAACAAAAGAAATACAGATTAACTGGCAGAAGGATTTTTTTTTGTGTGTGTGCCTAATGACCTCAGGGCAGGTTTGGCTGGCTTGAGTTGTGAAGATCGAACCCCAGCAACCTGAGCCTGACTGCTTTGTTGAAGCGGCCACTTAAAGAAATGAGCAAAGGGGCAGGCCCCCTGGATTAACTGAAAAATGCATTTGATTTCACAAAAGAAGATATCCAGCTGCCAATATGAAAGTGGGCCCTTTGGATCTGTTTCTGAAATGTCCCTCAAAGGCTGGTATGGGAGGTGTTGTTCCCATGCAGCAGAGGTGGGGTCTTTGGGAGGGGATTCTGAGGGCCCTGTCTTTGTTCTTGGACTGCTCTGTTGATGGATTTATAGTTTGATGGTGTCACTGGGAGGGGATGTAAACTGTAGGAGGTAGGGCTGTCATGTGGGAAGTAGGTGACTGGAGCGTGTCCTAGAGAGTGTGTCTTATTCCCATCCCCATTTCTGTTACTGTCTTTCTTTCCTGTCCACCACAAGACAAGTGCCATCTTCCTCCACATGCTGTACCCCAGTGATGCTCCCCTCCCCTCCAGGTAGTGGAGTCAGAAGATCATGGACTGAAAAATGCAAAATCCATGAGTCCAAGGAAGCCTTTCCTCCTTTAAGTTGTTCTTCTCAAGCATTTTACTAAGAACGTAGAAAGCTGATTAACAGCCACAGCACACTGGCCATTATTAGTCACCATGGAAACATGATTCAAGCCACAAGGAGATACCACTCAATACACACCCGCTGGTACAGCTTGCATCAGAAAAGCTGACAGTGCTGGCAAGCTTGTGTAGGAAGAGACCCCTCAAAAGTCGATAAGGGAAATTTCAATTAGAATAATGCTTTGGGAAACTGGCAATTCCCTGTAATCCAAAAGTCACCTTCCTATGCACAGTTTCCTCTAGTCTGCTTCTGTGAAAGGAATGTACAGGAATATTCATGGCAACCATATTCACCAAAGGTAAAAATCCATCAACCGCACAGTGACTTGTTCTATAACAGAAAGATACACAGCCATGAGGACAATGCCTGCTAACTTTACCCATCACGGTAAAAGTTAAGAGTCATCCCCAGAGTGGGGCAAGGGATGGAGGGTGGGAAGGGCCACCCAGGAATCTCCTGGAGATTGGGAATGATTTACATTTTGTGTTGACCCATCAGTGAGTGTATCTGCATATGTAGAAGTTCGCTGACATAATGGAAGTCACAGAAAGGAAAGAGAAAAAGGAGCAAAATATACTTGAATAAATAATAGCTGAAAATGCAACACATTTAGTGAAAAGTAATCTCCACCTCTAAGAAGTTTAAAGACATCTGAGTAAACTCAGAGATCCACAAATAGACAAATGATAATCAAATCACACACTCCTAGGTAACCAATGGGCCAAGAAGAAATCTCGAGGGAAATTAGAAGGTACTTCAAGCTAAACAAAAACAAAAACCACAACATGCCAAATCTTATGGTTTCAGTAAAAGCAGTGCTCAGAGGGAAATTTACACCTGTAAATGTCTACATTAAAAAAGAAAAAAGACCTCAAATCAATACACTCCTCCGTCTCCCACCTAGGAAAGTAGAAAAAGAAGAGCAAACCAAACCCAAGGCAAGAACAAGGAAGTAGATAAAGATTAGAGAGGAGATAAGTGAAATAGAAAATAGAGAAACAATAAAGAAAATCAATGAAACTAGGACCTGATTTTTTTAACTACAAAACTGACAAAACTTCAGCTAGTTTAGTCAAGAAAAAAATAAAAATACACAGTCCTCACAAAAACAGCCGATTACATATTTTATGAGTGACCAGAAGAGAAGTGCTTGAAGACTTTAACCACAAAGTAATGATAAGGAGAAGAAACCTTAATTACATTTATTTGCTAAGTGTGGAGGTGCACACCTACAACCCCAGCGCTTGGAAAACTGAGGCAGGAGGATCGCTGTGAGTTCCACCTAGAACTATGGTTTGCATAGTGAGTCCAAAGCCAGTCTCAACTACATAAGAAGACCCTGTCCTAAAAACAAACAAAACTTACACTGATCTGACCTATGTATACTGTATATGTGTAATGAAATATCAGACTGTACCCCTAAATATGCAGTTAAAATAATTAGTATTTGAAATTATAAATATTAAAATTAAAATTCAACATCAGAAAAAACTAAAATTACTAAAATTAAGAATAATAGAGGGCACATTGCTACCAATTTTACAAAAATAAAAGGGATTATAAAGAATTATATGTAAGCAATTGTATAACAACAGATTGCATAGTCTAGATTAAATACACTAATCCCCAGAAAGATGCAGACCTACCAAAACTGCCTAAAATATCAATAGAAAATCTGAATAGACTTTTAGAATAAGTCAGAGGCCCATACTTTCCTAACAGAGAAAAGCCTAGGACCAGATAGCTTCATTGGTGAATTCTGCTAAATGTTCAAAGAGCTAAAACAAATCTCGGCAAATTCTTCCTAAAAGAAGAAGAAAAATTATCAAATTCCAAACATCCTTTTTTTTTTTTTTTCCCAGAAACGGGGATCGAATTCAGGCCCTTGCGCTTGCCAGGGAAGCACTTATTCCACTGAGCCATGTCTCCAGCCCTCCCAACATTCTTAATGAGGCTAGGATTCCACTGATATCAAAACCAAAAATGACAAAGAAACTGCAAACTGATATCCCATATGAAAATCCCCAACTAAATGCTGGCAGTTGGGGATCCAGCAGCATACACACAGAATTGAACGAAAAAACCAAGTGGAATTTGTCCCAGACATGAATCCAAAGATGGCTCAGTGCTTGGCAAACAACTAATGTATGTATGTTGTCTTAATAGAATAATGGACAGTGAATGAAGGCAAGAGACAGGAAAAGGAATATTGTGGGACTGTCCTGCTTCAAGGTAGTATATGGTGAGATT
>NDGN010612217.1:0-10442 GCA_002564285.1 Tympanoctomys barrerae | reverse complement strand
AAACTGTCCTACCAATTTGATTTGAAACTGTCTCATTGCTATTTGTTTATCAATAATATTATGACAATAAAATAAAATAAAAAAGCAAAAATGATAAATAATAAATAAATAATTAATAATCACTACATGCCTTAGAGAAATTCAGAAGATTATTGATACCTATTTCCAAAATCTTTCTTGTCAAGCTTAGAAAACACAGAGGAAATGAACAGTTTCCTGGATACATATGAAATGCCAAAGCTGAGGCCAAAAAAAAAAAAATATATATATATATATATATATATATATATATATATTCTAAATAACCCAATAATGGGAAACAAAATTCAAACTGTAACTAAAAACCTACCAACGAAGAAAAGCCAGGTCACAATGTATTCACAGCAGAAATTTACAAGAAAATTAGAGAGGATTTAATGCCAACTTTTCTCAAACTCTTCAGTGAAATTGAAAGGGAAGAAGTAATCCCAAATTCCATCCTAGAGGCAGGTATTTCTCTGATTCAAAAACCAGAGAAAGATCCACCTAAAAAAGAAAACTCCAGGGGCTGGGGAAATGTCTCAGTAGAAAAAGTGCTTGCCTGGCAAGCTCAAGGACCTGAGTTCAAGCCCGGGTTCTGGAAAAAAAAGAAAAAGAAAAAAAGGAATGAAAAGAAAAAAGAAAAGAAAAGAAAAAGAAAAAAGAAAATGCCAGGCCAATCTTTCCAATGCATATAGATACAAAAGTCCTCAATTAAATACTAACAAACAGAATTCAGCAAATTACCAACAAAGTTATGCATCATGACTAAGTGGGATTCATTGCAGGAATGCAGGGATGTTTCAATGTAGTCACAGCAGAATTCTACAAGAATAAATGTAATACACTACATCAATGGAACCAAGAATAAAACCTACACTATCTTCTTAATAGATACAGAAAAATTTTTGACACAGACGAACACTCACTCATGATAAAAAAAAACCTACAGAAAATTGGAATAGATAATTTTTATCTCAATCTAATAAAAGCCATCTATGAGAAACCAACAGCCGACATCATATTAAATGGGGAAAAAAATAAAGCCCTTCACTTTAAAATCAGGAACAAGACAAGGATATCCATTGTATCCACTCCTATTCAATATAGTTCTGGAAATATTAGCCAGAACAATTGTACAAGAGAGATAAAGAAAAGGAATAAGGGTTAGAAAATAAGTGAAATAATCATTATTTCCAGATGACATGATACTCTACATAGAGGACCTCAAAAACTCTACCAGGAGTCTTGTAGATATAATCACAAAATTCAGCAATGTATCAGGGTTAAACACAACACCCCAAAATCGTAGCATATTGTACACAAATAATGAATGCACTAAGAGAGAAATTAAGGAAACCACATTGTTCACAATAACATCCAAACAATGAAATACTTAGGAATCAATCTCACAGAGAAAATAAAAGATTTATACAATGAAAAATTTGGGACTCTGAGGGAAGAGATTGAAGAGGATTTGAGAAAATGCAAAGATATTCCATGATCCTGGATAAGAAGAGGCATCATTGTTAAAATGGCAATACTCCCAAAGTTGCTATGCACACAATGCAATCCCAATTAAAATACCATTAATGTACCACACAGAGCTGGAGGAAACTTTCCTCAAATTCATTTGAATCATAACTGACCCAGAGTATCAAAAGCAGTCCTGGCAAAACAAGGAAGGGCAGGAGATATCAAAATCCTTGAACTGAAATTATACTATAAAGCTACTGTAATAAAATCAGCATGGTAAAGGAGCCAAACGTATTCACTGGAAGGAAAATAGGCTCTTTAAAAAATGGTATGGGAAAAATTGGCTTTCTGTATGCCGAAAGATAAAATACTTTAGACTCATGTCTCTCAACATGCAATAAACTACAGTCAAAATGGATCAAATATTTCAATATTAAAACAGAAACAATAAATGTCCTGAGGAAAATTTCTATATAAATTTTAAAGACATATGGGTAGGTAGACAATTCATAAACAGAAACCAAGCTGAACAGTAAATACTTCGAAGAATCAACAACAGGTCCACATCTTTTCAAAGACTTTTTGCATTTTAAAGGAAATCTCCTCCAAATGAGAGGAAAAAAAAATCTTGGAAAACATAGATAAATGTTCCTCCAACAAAGGCCTTTCGTTTAGGATATATGAAGAGCTAAAAGAAATCAGGGCCTCCAAATTCAAAGACCCAATCCAAAAGTAGGCATCTGAGATGTATATACACTTTTCAGATGAAGTAATCCAAACGGCAAATAAATATATGAAATACTGTTCAACATTATTGGTCACTTGAGGAATGCAAATTAAAACAACCCTGAGATACCATCTCACCCAGGAAAGAATGGCTAACATCAAGAAGTCAGCCAATAACAAATGCTGGAGGGACTGTGGGGGGGGGGAAAGGAACCTTCTCCACTTTTGGAGGGGGTGCAGAATGGTACAACCATTATGAGAATCAGTGTGGTGGTTCCTTCAAAATCTAGGATTGGAGATCCCATCCAAGCCAATCATTCACCTAGTGGATATTTTTGCAGAAGAACTGAAAACATCATACCACAGTAATATATGGGCACAAATGTTTATAGCAGCACAATTTGTCATAGTTAAATCCTGGAAACAACCCAGATGTCCACCACCTGAAGCATGAATAAAGAAGACATAGTATTTTCATACAATTCAGTATTATTCAGCTATGTAACAGGATAAATTTGACACTTTTGTTGGTAAATGAGTGCAACTACAGACCATACTCATGTCAGTTAAATCAGACCTATAAGTACAAACATGGGATTGTCTCCTTAGTGTGAGAACATGAAAGAGAAAATGGATCTGAAGGGTACAAGAGATACTGGGATAAGAGAATGAAATTCTTCAAAAGGAAAATGTTACTGACTTCAGAAGGACAGGAGAGGAGCCAGAGAGATAGCTCAGTAGAATAAGCACTTCCCTGGCAAGCACAAGGGCCTGAGTTCATTCCCCAGTTCCCCCCGCCACCCCCCCCCACACACAGAAAAAAAGGACAGGAGAGAGAGTGAGAGAAAGAAATATCTATGTATGTAAATAGGATGATTTGGACAACTGTACTATGGATTTCTGCTGGTCTATGGAAAGGAGCAGATAGTGCTTAATTTGTTTTGTCTCCTTATTTCAATTGTTTCTCCTCTTAATTTCCTATATATTTCTTTTCTTTTTTCTTTCTTCTTACAATTTTGTGTGCATGTGTATGGAAATATAAAGAACTGATTGGAAGACAACATTATATATTACAACAAATATTCTGATATTCATATGATTTTGTTAAGTGAAATTCTGTATCATTTGTAATTCTGTTGGGTTTTTTTTACTCTCTTTACAAAATAAATAAAATGAACACAATAAATTGCCACTGGTACTTTACTATGAAAAATGCATGGCAGGCCTCGGCCTCAGAGCATATTATTACAGAATGAAGTTGCTGCTAACACTGAGCCTTCCTCAGAGGAACAGGGGATGAATTCAGGGCTCCACTCAACCCTGAGGAATAGGGCACCCAAGGGTTAAAGGGGGATCTTCCAAGCAGGAGACATCGGGGTTGGGTATCTTTGTAGGTAGAACATACTATGCAGGAGCCACGAGACTAGAATTTGGATTTCATTTGCTGTGTCAAGGATGCCGACTTTTGTGTTCTAAGATCTGGTCTAAGTTAACCACATTGCACTGGTTGGTGCATCTTCTCAAGCTGCTCAAGTCTCTGGTAGTTTTTCAGTGTCTACTTGCTTTTCATTCCCTCCAAGATCTAGAGTACTGCCCAGGGAGATACTCTGTACGAACATAGTAATTTGAGTCTATTGAATCATTTTCTCATAATTAGATCAAGATTTGGGAAGTAAATTGCTTCAAGTGATACTCTCTTCTCAAGCAGAAGAAGAATCAAGGCATTGCCCATAGTGTTGAATTTCATCACTTTAACAAGGCAGTGTTAGCCAGCTTTCTCTACCATGGTGCTGTCATGAATCCCTTCCTGTCCTCAATTATTTGGATATATAACTCAATCGTGTTTTCCTTTTATTTTATCTTAATTATGTATTTATTTTTTACTTTTTTTATTTATAAAGAACAAAACTGTGATAAACGAAGCATTAGAAACTACAAGATTTCACTAAAAAAAGTAATAGGAATTCAACAATGGTTGCTATGTTACTTGATGTGATCGTCAAATTAGTTGTTCAGATTACCATTTATAAATGTGTAAGATGCATTTAAAGAAAAGCAAAACAGTAAAGAAGTTGTAAGAAATTCAAAGGAATGAGTCCTGCTGTGGTGGCGCATGCCTGTAATTCCAGCAATAGCGAGCCAGAAATCAGGAGGATCACTATGAGTCTGGGCTGTGTAGTGAGACCCTGCACACACACATACACACACAAAAAAAAAAAAAGCCCTAAAAAAAGAAATTTAAAGGAAGAAAATAAGTCAGAGTAAAAAAAAAAAAAAGCCTTAACTACTTCTTCCAAAAGAACAGCAGAAATCGACAATACAATTGTCAAACTATTCTGAATATATACCTAAGTATATTTTTCTCTTCTTTCATGAGTCCTTTTCCTCATCCCAGTTTTTGCTTCCCATTGAACAATTTCTTTTCCTTTCACAATATTTGTTGTACCTTTTGGATTTTCATTACTCCTTCAGGTTCTTACACCAGCGAGATAATATGATATTTGCACATGTGGATCTGACTCATTTTACTTACAAATATAGTCTCTAGCTGCATCCATTTATCCACAAAATCCTCAAGTTTATCTTTTTTATAGCTGAATAATACTCCACTACAAAAATAAATAAATAAATAAATAATACTCAATTGTACAAAAATACCATGTTTTTTTTTTAATCCATTTCTCAGTTGATGAACATGTGGGCTGTTTCCAAGATTTAGCTATGAAAATTTCACTGTTATCAAACATGTGTGCACATATATAGCTGTGGTATGATGATTTCACTTCTTTTGGAAAAATATCTAGGAAATAGCTGGCTTGAATGGGACCTTCAACCTAGCTTTTGAAGGAATCTCCACACTGCTTTCCATAGGGGTTGTACTAGTCTGCATTCCCACCAACAGTGCAGAAGGATTCCTTTTTCTCCACAGCCTCTCTAACATTTGTTATTGGTTGACTTCTTGTTGTTAGTCATTATTTCTGGAGTGAGATGGAATCTCAGTGTTGTTTTAATTAGCATTTCTTAAAATACCAGTGATTTTGAACATTTTTTTACATATTTACTTGCCACTTATATTTCTTCAGCTGAGAAGTGTATATTTATCTCAGATGTGAGAATATACTGCTACAAATGTCCCTCTTAAGATTGCATTCATTGCACCCCACTGCTCCTAGTAAGTTGCATATGCATTTTCATTTGATTGTAAATATTTTTTAATTTCTTCTTTCATTTCATCTGTAACCCATTGCTTGTTTCATAGGATATTATTTAATTTCATGTATTTATGGAGTTTTTGCTGATTTCTTTTGTGAATAATTTCCAGTTTCATTACACTATGATCAAATGACATGTATGGGAATATTTCAGTTCCTTTACATATACTTAAGTATGTTCTATGTGCTAATATATGGTCTATTTTGGAGAATGTCCCATTCGCAGCTGAGAACAATGTGTATTCTGATGTTACTGGGTGGAAAAATCTACAAAGGCCTTCTGAGTTTATTTATTCAAAAGTTTGGTTATTTCTTTGCTGTTTTCATTTGGTTATTTCTTTGCTAATTTTTTGCATAGTTGACCTATCCATTTGTGACAATGGGGGTGTTAAAGTCCCCCATTACAATTGCGTTATTGTTTACTTGATATTTCATGGCTATCAAAATTTGTCTTATATGGTTCAGTGCTCCTACAATGAGTGCATATATATTTATAATTATTGTCTCTTCTTTCTTCAGGTTCCCCCTAACAAGTATGTAGTGACCTTCCTTATCTCCTTTAATCACACTTGGTATGAATCTTACATTGTCAAGCTTACACTGAAGCAAGAATAGCTATCACTGTTTTTTCTCCTGCATTCTGTCATATGAAGTATTGCTTTTCATATTTTGACTTTCAGTCAATGGATTACTTTTGGGTTAAATGTATTTCTTGTATATAGCAGTGTGCAGCAATTTAGATTGGACATTGTCAGGATCTGACATACTTTACTCCTAGTTCTTTTTATCTTGATGGTTTGTGTTGAGAAATTTGTTGTGATTGGCTTTATATTATTGATGATCTGTTTCTTTTCTCTAATAGCTTTTTTTTTTTTGGCAGAACCAGAAATTGAACTCAGACCTTTGTGCTTGCCAGGGAAGTGCTTATTCTACTTAGCCATCTCCCTGGGCCCTCTAATAGCTTTTAATACTCTATTCTTTTGATTAATTTCTGGAATCATGATTATTAAGTATCTATGTATACATTTATTTTAGATATGGATAACTGTCCAAACACTATTAGTATAAGCCTTTCTTCTCATTAAATTAAGAGCTGTATATCTATCCGCACTATTTTGTATATACAGATACAAAATGGTAAATTGTTTTGCCATGCCACGGCAGTCTTCTCTATTGACTAAAAATATTAAAACACTTTCTGTATAAATTTTTTATAGATACCAAAACAAGGCATTTCCAGGTATATAGTCTCTAGTTTCTAGATTTCTAAAATTAAATCAAAGATATTAGATACTTACCCATAGACTATACAAAGAAAATGCTGCTGGGAAGCCTTCCATAATTTTTAAGTGGTATGAATTAGGGATTAAAACCTTTGATTCAAAAGCAAAAGTTTAGGTTTTGGGGGATAGCTCCGTGGTCTAAGGACCTACCTGGCAAGCACAAGGACCTGAGATCCATTCCCAGTACCATGTACTGTGAAAGCCCTGGAGCTGGGCATGGTGGTGCACTCCTGTAATCCCAGTGCAGCGGAGGGTGAGACCGGAGGATCACTATGGGTCTGAACTGCATGACCCTGTATGTAATACATAAATAAATAATGTACACTAAAAAGGCAAAAGTTTATCCTTGTTTGTAAAGGTTCGCCTAACTTTACCTACCTCATAGAGTTGTGATGAAGTTGAACTTAATGATTTTACATCCCATGATTACAAAGATTGTGTTAGCCTATGTCAAGTGTTTCAATATGTCTACAAAAAAAAGAGATGGACAGCTGGATTCAAAATTAACCTGTGACAATGGTGACTTGCTAAATAATGGATTCAGTCATGTAGACTTGTTTGGGAGCAAGCTGCACTTTACTTCTACTTAAACTCACTCTGAGAGTGAAGTTGTGACCCTGAATTGCTTCCATTGATTAAAACTAGTGATTGATTTCACTGAGTCATCTAATCCCACGCAATTTGGGGATTATGTTGGAAAAGTTTGTGACACTAATTTGAGAATCCATCATATAAGACTTGGCAATTAAGTCTAGAAGAACAGAATACACTGTCAGGTAAGAAACCCTCTCAAATTTAGTGGAACAGCATGGTGTAACTAGACATAGCCATCGCTGTAATAGCTATGGTTGCAGTAGCTCCATTTAGCCTCTTCCCTAAGAAAATCACTGAGAGACAATTGGAGAACAATGGAGAATGCAGAAGTGCTCAAAGTTTTGGAGGAATGGATGTGTTTTCACAGTGAAGCAATCAAACAACCCAGCAAGGGAATTTGCATGCGAGCATAATGAAGTCAATAGATCTGCCAGTTCCACAGAGTACAGAGACGCTTTATAAAAGTACCAGCCAAGCGTGAACATTTTGTTTCACATATTCCACTGCAAGTGGGAAAAGAGTCCACAATGCGGCAAAGAAAAGGCGCCCACATTATCTTCTATAGTGGTTCTTTCTTGTAAAATTCTGTATTAGTGAAGATCCTGTATTTCCTAAGACTGAACAGCAATGGGATTAATAAATTTCAGTTCAGTGGCAGAGGAAAATTTTCCCTACATCAATAAAATTAAAAGGACAGAGTTCAATACATTCTCAAACATGTATTTTGAAGACATACATCTGCTGTATATTCTCTAATCCTGAATTATTTTCCATTATTAATTTTAGTTTCTTCTTGAATTTAATGTTTATTATAATTTTTAAAATTCCATGACATGTGAACAAGAGTTGTCCATTATAAATATTGTGACACACATACATTTTTACAAGCTAACAGTCTAACTAGTATTTTGTTTAAAAATAGAATTAAAACAACATATATTATATATTAACTTAATATGTTATAGGTCACATTTACCTTTTTTTTCTTGACCCATGTGCCATTTAGACAACTTGGATATTATTTTTCTCATTGATATTAATTTTATACTCGTGTTTATACACAAAAATATTTTTATTATTTAGTCATTAAAAAGTAAATAATTGGTGATAATAAGTTCTATAAAATATTATGTGAACTATGAAAAGGAATGTGTGACTTTTGTTTGCAGAAGTACATGTTATTTATATGTTGCTTAACCTTTATGTTTTCTTTCTTTAAACAATATTTTAAAATGTATTTATTGATTTGTTGGATACGCGGTCTCGCTACACAGCTCAGACTTATAGTGCTCCTGTCTCAGCCACCTCAGCACTGGGATTACAGGAGTGCACACCACCACACGCAGGCATGGCATGGCATGCAGCACTGGGGATCGAAGCCAGGTCCTTGAACTTGCCGGGAAGGCACTTAGACTGTTGATCTATCTCCCCAGCCTAACATTTATGTTTTCTGTTTCTTGTGTATTTCTGCTTATTTCATATATTGAATGTAAGAAAACAAAATATTTCTTGGAAAATATTTCAGCTTACATATCTATCAAAAGTAAAAGCATTACAATATCTAAAAACATTTTAGGCGCAGGGGCCCAGGGTTTGATCTGCGGGCCTGCTGTGCCGGTCCCGCCCCCCCGGTGCACCCTGAGACAGCAATTGAGACTGGGCGTGGTGACACGTGACTGCAATCTCAGCTCTTGGGAAACTGTAAACAGACAAATAACTACGAGTCCGATCTAGTAATGAGACGCTGAACACCCTATAGACTCTTCCCTAATATAAAACATAAAAAAAAAAAACACACATTGTAGATTGAGTGCTTGTGACATCTCCAAACACATCTTCATGTATTGAAATTTTAACCTTTAATGTGAAAGTATTTGGGGATGAGGCCTTCATTGGATTAGATGAAGCCGTGAAGAGCGGGCCCTTATGGCGATATTATATTTCTAAGAAGAGAGAGCAAAGTTGTCTCTTCTTCCACACATGCCCTAAGGGAATACCGCTGACCATACAATGAGAATTCATCTAGCTTCATATCAACAGGGAGACTTTGGCTAGAGCCCAGCCATGCATGCTGGTTTTCTGATCTTAGACTTTGGCATCCAGAACTACCACAGAACAGGCATCTGTTATTTAAGTTGGTCTATCTATTTTTATGTAGTAAACAAGGAAGTTGGCGACACAGTCTAACTAAACAACAAATATTTTCTTAATATTATCCAATGTCTAATTCATGATCAAATTTCCCATTTGCCTCGGAAATATTCTTAAATCAATATTTTTGAAACAGGAACAATACCATATCTTACGCTACACTGTTGGTATTTTTCTGAGGTAACTCTCTTTGGACACCTATTTCTCTTAGGTAACACTCCTTTCCACTTTAATGCAATGGGTTTGGCAAACTGAACATACTATATTATTGACTGGATAGATTGTATCCATGTTGTGCCTTTAACAAGTTCCTCCATCCATTATTTTTCTTTAAAACTAGAGTATTGGATCAGTTCAAATTCCATGATAATAACATGCTATTAATGTTGTTATACATTTCTTATGTATCGCATTATAGTAAGATTGGCCGTGACTATAGCAGCCTCAGTATGATTTAAAACAAAGTCATTGTCAGTATTTCACTTGTTGGGATCAGAACACAAATACAATCGTTACTTAGATTCCTTATTGTATCAGAGTTTGAAAAATAATTTTCTCATCATGTGATACCCTCTTTATTTATTTATTTTTATTTTGTGGAACTGGGGATTGAACTCAAGACCTTTTGCTTGCCAGGGAAGCGCTTATTCTACTGAACTATCTCCCCGGCCCTACTCTCTTCATTTAAAGACCAGGATTTTTATAAAAGAATTTTTTCCGCATCAATTATTTAGTTATTATTATTTAGCATATAGCTGAACTGTAAAAGGCTCAAGTCAACAACTTTTTTTTTTCTGGAACAGTGGATTGAGCTCAGGCCCTGGTGCTTGCCAGGCAAGCATTTATTCCACTGAGCCATCCCCACGGCTAAGTCAACAACTTCTATCATCACCAGTATTACAGAAAGCCCACTACTATCATGGACTACTGGACTATATTGGAATATTTTGCTGAATTCAGGCACCTACAATATTTAAATGAC
>NDGN010612087.1:0-13275 GCA_002564285.1 Tympanoctomys barrerae | reverse complement strand
CTAACGATCTGATTTGAAACTGTCTAATTGCTGTTTATCAATAAAATTCTGAAAGAAAAAAAATAAAATGGTTAATGATGACATCTACCACACAGACTACAGCTTACGAAAATGAGCAGGGTAGAAGTGCTGATCCCTTGTGAGTCATGATAACAGCAGGAACAATAATAGAAATATCAGGGTGAAGATTAAGAAATGATTTGTTATTATTACTAGTTTAATTGTTCCCCTTAAGAATAAACGGTGCATCATTTCTTTGTCTTTTATCATTTTCTAGAAAAATGTCTAGTGAAATAAAGTACTTTAAAATAGAAATGGAATACCCCAATTCCTTTTTGTGGATAATCTTTATCATCTCTAAGTTTTAATAAATGTTAGTCTGATATAAGATTTATTTTGGGGAATAGAAGCAAACATTTTCCATAGCTGTATAAAACAGCTAAGAAAATAAAAGCCTTTTGAGTCATTTTGATGATATTTGAAATAAAATTGGCTTTTGGTAGAGATTTTATGAGGCATTACACATGAAATTTATCACTTTTTCAATATCAGTAAAAAGTTAATCTCACTGTCTTCATTTACAGTGTTTCTCCATCATAAAGAGGGAGAAACTGGGCTCATAAAGCTGAAGTAACTTTCTCAGTACAAAGCTGGCCTTTGGCTCACAACCACATGACTCCAAATTCTAGACTCTTTCCACCATTGGCTGTGGTTGAAAGGGCACATTTTCAAACTAACACAAAACAACATGTTTTCAATGCTTTTTGCTATTACTTTATTATCCGAAAATTACTGTGCAGTTGAAAGTACTAGTTTTATAGGAACTAATGATTCACATGGCATTCCTTACTTCTGTTGCTATAGAAAGTTATTTCTTATTAATGAAAAGAGTCAACATTTAAAAAGGACCAACTATGTAATTTACAAGTTTCAGTGTTATTGCCCTTATTTCATAGGGCAGGCAATCAACAAATCCAGTTTTTCCCTTTCTGGATCTCCAAAAAGTCACTTAAAGATGGTTGCTGAATGCTGCTTCTTCTTCTCCCAAAAAAGAAGTCTGATGGTTGTAATAGTTTGAAAGCCTTTTGTCAACTTAACATTTCAAATACAGTAACAGATGGCTTCTCCCTGCTCTAGGCAGATGACGGCTCAAAAATAAGTGGTGTTGGGAGATTTCTTGGGAATGCTGAGGGACAGGAAAGACAGCTGTCACAGAATATCTTAATTACAACGTTTACACAGTTCTAATTAATGTAATGGTGCTTTTATGATTATATTAATGGTATGACCATGAGGGTGTTTGTTGCTGAACTCGCTTGGCAAGATAATTTGGAAGTCATTGTGTATTTTAAGATGAACAACTGTTATATGAGCTTAAAGAATTTTGGCTTTCTGGTAGAAATAATTAAACTTATTTGATAGCCAAAAAAGTATATTTAAATTTATTCTTATTAGCACATGCTTGCAGTACATAATGATCATATACACATGGAAGTTGGTGCATGTACATAAGTCACCTTCATTTGTTCTTATCCCCTTCCTCCTCCTCCTCCTCCATCTTTTGATCCTGCTTCCATCCACAAAGGTTCTACCTCCCCAGTTCACATTATCTATCTTTTATTTTGCTCTTTAGTTTAATTATACTCTGCCTTTCTCAAAAATAAGAGGAGCCCTATGATATTTAAGCTTGTGTATCTAATTTATTCCACATTAAGTATGGTTTCAAGGAGCAAATGTCATTCTATAAATGATTCAAGATTGTCTTTCTTCATGATAGAGTAGTACACATTCGTGGAGCACAGATACACCGCTTTCTTTCTTCTTCGGCCTGCTGATGGACGTAGAGGCTGCTTTAAAGATTTAGCTATTGTGATTTGTGCTGCTATAAGCACGGGTGCCTTGTGTGCATCACTCTGATGTCTCTGACTCTATCTGGGAGCTATGAGGAAGGGTAATAGCGGCATTGGATTAATTTTCTAGGTTGCATTTCTAAAGAATCTTCATACTGGGTTTCACAGCAGTTGCAGTAGTTCATACTTCTCCCAGCAATGTGTAAGGGGTCCTCTTTCCCTGTAGCCTCTCTGGCTTTTTTTCATTGTTTAATTTATTAATGGGAGCTACTCACTCTGAAGTGAGATGGAATTTCAGTGTTGTTTTAATTTACACATTGAAATTTTCTTACGGAAATTTGTGCTTCCTCTGTGAAGTGTCTATCAATTTTAATTCTCTGGGTTTTGTTGAGTCTTTTATTGTGAAGGGTTCTAACTTTGAGCTCTTTCTGCCTTCTGGATGTTAGCTTTTGCCTGAGGAATGGCTGGCAGAAACTTCCTTCTAATTATGTAGGTCTTAGTTATCTTTTCACTGTTGGTTGTTTCCTTTGATGGATGGAAGCATTTATTTATTTTTGTATTTTAGTACAGGGTTTACAGGGTCCCACTACATAGATTGGACTCATAGTGATCCGCCTTTGATCAGCCACCCGAGAGCCGGGATTACAGGCGTGCACCACAATGTCCAGTCTTAATCGCCACCTCAGTGCGCCCCAGGAGCAGTCCAGCACGGCATGCCAGGATAGAACTCCAGCCCTGCGCCTGCCTAAGCAGGGGCTTTAATACGCTGAGCTATTTGGCTTGCCCTTTGATGGAAGCTTTTAAATTTGATATGATCTTGTTTGTTGACTGTTGGTAATATTTTCTGAGAAATAGATTCTGTCTACAAAGTTATTGCCTATGAATGTGAATTTTATCTTCAAGGCGATTGTTTGCATTTAACACTTAGTGATTTGATCCATCTTAATTTTAGTTTGGTTTATAGTAAAATATATGGGACTAGGTTAAATCTGCATGTGGATAGTCAGTTTTCCCAAAACCATTTGTTAAAGAGGCCATGTTTCCTTCAGCAGGTATTTGGCCTTATGTCAAAGCTTAGTTATCCGAGTGATCCTGGAGATTTTTCTGCATCTTAGGGATTCAGCTCCATTCATCTACATGTCTGGTCTTGTGCCAATATCATGCTGTTCCTATCACTGTAGCTTTGTGCTAAAACCTGAAACCTAAGATTGTGAAGCCTTCTGCTTTTTCTTCTTGCCTAGTATTGTGACTGGTGTTTTCACTGGGATTGCATTAATTCTACTTATGTACTTTGAGAGTGTGATCATCTTGACAATACTAATTCTCCTTATTCAGAAATAGAGAGGATATCTTTCCACTTTGTCTTATTGCTATGATCTCCTTTCTCAGAGTACTGTAGTTTTGTTGTAAAGGTGTTTCACTCCCTTGTTTAGCTCAATTCTGAAGTATCTGATTTTTCTTGATGCTGTTGAGAACTTACCGTTCTCATAATTTCTTTATTGATGGTTTTGTATTAGTGTACAGGAATGTTATTGATTGTGGTATGTTGATTTAGTATCCCAATACACTATTGAATTTGTTCATTAATTCTGAGAGTGTTTGGCAGAACTTTTTGGGTTTTCAGTATAAAGGAAAATGTCATTTGCTAACAAAGACAATTTATCTTCTTTATTCCTATACATATCCCTTCTATTTCTTTCTCTTTCCTGATTGCTCTATTTCAAGTACTTATTGAACAGGAGTGGTAATAGTGAGCATTCTTATCTTGTTTCTTATTTTAGAGGAAAAGCCTTCAGTCTTTCTTCATTTAGTATAAAGTTGGCAGTAGGTTTTTCAGAAATTAATTTTATCAGATTGAGGTAACTTTCTTCTACATATGTAGACTTTCTATGCCTGTATACATTCTGCACAGATATAAAATGTTTTTTTTGCCATAATTGGTAGTGGATTTTGTCAAAGGCTTTTCCTGAATCTTTTGAAATAACGATTTGATTTTTTATCCTTGTTTCTGTTGATGTGATGTGTTATGTTTATTGATTTGAACATGTTGAACCATCCTTGCATCCCTGGGAAGAATCCTGTATTAAAAGCACAATTTGTCAAGAAATGTTAGTTGAAAGTTAAACATATATATAGCACAGAATTATGCGAGAATGTATTGGATCAGTTTCCTTTGAGTTTAAATTGTACAGTATTGATATACTTATGTTTTGTGATCTTGGGAAAGTTATTTGGCCTAGCTTTGGTGTGAAGTTTTTCAGTAAAATGGAGTGATGTGAATATGTACCTGTCTGGATTATTACAAGAAAAATTTAGGTTACATCTAAGGCATTTTAAGGTGCTTTTTCCTTGTTTTCATGCAAGAAATAATACATTCTAGTATACTTGAATATTTCAGTGAAAACTACTTGAAAGTAAGATGGAAGCTCTGAATTCAACCAAATCATTAACTTATTGTTAAAAAGTCTTATAATCTCTCTTCTCTGTTATTTGAAATAAAACAATTAGATGTGCAAGAGTGACTGAACAGAGTTCATTTTGAATCATGCTGCTGAGATGCAAGCGTTATTTAGGGATGCTCTGTGCAATAATTACTTTAAATAAAAACCATTTGCCTCTCACCACCAGCCATTTAGCGTTATTGTACCAACATGCAAATAGCATGTGTAAGTACCTACATATAGGTCAAAGATGTATTATTTTATTTCCCATGATTATCTTTTTTATATGATATAATTTACAAGTTGCAATTTGTAGGTAGCTACATAAACCTCACTGATTTGAAACATTTAGGAATAATAAATATACTTAAAATTTAATGTACAAATAAATGATTATTTGTGCAATTCTTTATATCATATCATTTGTGGAAGATTTTCAATCTTGTGAGGAGAGGTTCATGCCTAAATTACCTAGTAAACATTCAGAACTACATGAGTAAATTTTAGAATTCCACTTTAAATTGTGTATCAAAATTGAGTCAATCACTTTAGTGTATTGTATAAGGGAATACAACTACAGCGATAAAATATTTCAACTAAATGCCTGATGAGCTTCAGATCACTGCCAGCCCTTTTAAAGATGTAGTTGAATACATTTACCAATTATCTTTGTAAGTGCCACTACAGTAGTGTCCCCACCATCCTTCATTATTGTATCACTCTTATTTTTCTTCATAAACACATTGGAGCTTAATATATTGGTCTTCTTACAATGTACGTCGTATTTGTTTCTTTGACACAGTGAGCTTCAGCTGCCTCGTTAGCTTCACACTCCGATGGTCTAACTGGGCACCCAGGACATAAAAGATTAAGAGCTGAGCCATAATGTGGCTTGCATCTGTAACACACACACACACACACACACACACACACACACACACTTTATGCTTTCCCTGCTGCCATGACATATACATTCTTGATTAAATTTATAGGCCAAAATAAATGGCTAGATAATTCTGCAAGAGAAAATCATTAATAAAAGTACCATTTGGAATCATGTAGCTATATCCACCAGACAGAATGTTTACAGGCTTAACTTTTTAATGCCATGCAATGAAGTAAACTAAATTGAGCAAATGCTTATCTAACCAAATGGTATGATTGCTTTCAAGAATTAAAACCATGTTAAAGAAATCGGAAGCTAAGAAGGAAGTAAAGTGGTAGATATTTTAATTTGGAAATTATTACAACAGAAAATGAGACTTCAGAATATAACTGGACTCATTTCTGAATGTAAGTGGGGATTAATAACCAAGTAGCAATCTGGGGTTTAAGGGATTCATGGATGGAGAATTATTAGCATGTGATGTCAAAGTTGAGAGCCATGCTTCCCAAAGTGGCCTAACACAGGCCAGGGTGATGAGACAGATATCTTGGTGTAGGATTTTCAATAAACTGACTTTACAGGATTGATACTAGGCAATGCAAGCATAAGACAAGCTCTGAGTATGATGACTAGAAAACAAAAGGTCTTAGAAAAATCTAACTATAGTTTAGTTAAAGGGTCTTTAGCCAGTTGTGGTGGGTTAAACCTCTGATTCCAGCACTTGGGATGCTGAGGCAGGAGGATGGCCTAGGTCTCAAGGTCAGCTTAGGCTACATAGAGAGCTCAATGCCAACCTGAGCTATGCAGTGAGCACCTGTCTCAAAAAGTAAAAGCTAAAAAACTTTATTCCAAATAATATGGATGCAATTTCATTTCTTCAGTATTTATTGAGCATAGTATATGCCACACATTTATGATGAATGTTGGGGACACAAAAGAGAAAGTAGTACAAATCTGACCTCTAGAGAGCTCAGTATCTAGTAGCGTTCTGTAATCGAGCATGTATACATCTGTGTTGCAAGTCTACATAAGTTTAAAAAATATGGGGTGAAGAAGGACCATTCAGGTAAATTCAAGTGAATAAAACTTGAATTGAAACACAAAGGTGCAAAAATTTGACAACAACCTGCTTACTGGCGTGGTTCTGAACATGGACTTCTAGGCAGAGTTAAGAGAGGGATCAAAGTCATGTGACTGTGAGACCAACGTGGCCGACAGAACCTTATACTGTGCTCAACAACTTGTGAGTGAAGAGAAGAAAAAGGCAAGAGAAGAAAAGAGCCTGAGAGGCCAGAGGATGATGCCTGGAGGCTCTGTGTCTAAGGCCATGAGATGCGTTTTTAAGGCAATGAGAAATAATTCAATGGCTTAAAGCAGAACATTTTTATGAGCAAACATTGTTTGGTTATTTTTTAAAAAGAATATCACTCAGCTGTGAAAATGAGCTCACGATGAGTCAGGAATATTTTGCAGAGTCCAGGAAAGAGCTTTTGTGAAAAATCTTAAGGCACAGGAAAGAAATATGAAGGAATCAATAAAATACAAAAAAATAAACAAGGCTTTCTTGGAGCCTGCAAAGGATGAGCGGGCCTCAGCAGCTGCTAATGGGGAAAATAGTACTTTAGATAGAGAGCCCTGCACATGCAAAAGCACAAGTTTTGCATTGCCTCTAAGGAAGAGAATAGCCTAGGTAATTATGGGGGTAGCGAAGTGCCAGTCAGGTTCCATGATGCAAAGTGGGTTCCATTTCCTCATTAGTCTGGAATTTTCTATTAAACCAGTTGACTGTATCCACGGGTTACTGTGATATTCTTGCTTTGGTCCCAAAGCACTTCATAATAAATGAGAAAATTAGAACAGGTCCTGTTACTCTGTAGTATTTTAATTACTTCATGTCAAATGTTGAAAAATTGGTTTGCATTCCAGGAGGTAATATACCAGCGGTATCATTAAGTCAGCTTGCAGCCTCATTTGTCTCAGAGACATGGCCAAATTATTGTAGTGTACTGAACTTCCACAGAGCCAGGTGGCTCGAGGACAAACGAAGCTGAGAACTCTGGCACCCACTGAGTCTTCTTTGCTCCAGAAAGAAAAAATAAAGGAAGTGTACAGTACAGATTATCCTCCAGGTGAAGCCTCTCTCCCCCTCCGTCATCTCCGTCTCTCCTGGCGTTTGCTTTAAGGAACCCTATAAATGCACACCCTGCCCTTCCTAGGCATCGGGCTTCTGATTGGTGTCTCTCGTGGGATGCTTGGGAGAACGCGAGAGGCCAGAGGCCAGAAGACACAGCGCTCTTTCTCTCCTTCTTGTACGGATGCGCACCTCAGATCCAGCACTGGCTGGTGCCCCCCACGATGGCTGCCCGTGTGCTTCTCTCCCTCCACGCAGTGGTGGTCGCTACCCTCCAGCAACGATTCCCTCTTCTTGACTATTTTCAAAGCCTTTCCTCTCTTCTTTTCCAGACTCGGTGCTCTAAATGTTGTACTACAAATTTTTTCTTCATTAGATTTTTCCCCTAAATTTTCAGTTAAATTATGTTTCCTTCTGGGACTAAGTGAAAGAGCCATATTCAGTCATTAAGCTCCTGCCATGTGATAGTATAGTAGTGACTTTCATGGATATCTCAATCCTCTTATCATCACAGAATGCAAAAAATTCACCCCATATTTACAGGTGTAGAGACTTGACTACACACAGGTAATAGCCAATGTCTATGAGACAGGAGATGGATGAAAAATCAAACCTTTCCATAGTTGCCTCTCTTATGATAGGATTGTCCTAAATAATTCATAGTTTATCCCATGTAATATTTTAAATTATAATTTCATATTTTTAATTTCTAGAATGCAAAATATTTCATGCATTATACTATACATGGTTATTATACTATCCTATTTTGTAAAAAAACTCAGAAATTTTTTAAAAAGAAATTTCGTGTATTTGCAGCATGACATCTGGAAGCAGAATGAGTATCATCTTTGTAATCTGGATGCTACTCATTTTTCTGCTCTTGAATTTTAGTGCTGAAGAAACTTGACCACAAAGTAAAATAGAGGTGGTAAGTCTGAAGGTCATTGGCTGTGGTGGGGTCAAAGGAGATAGTTAAAGAAAGTATTTGTACAAAGTCTGGATATCTTTGTGCAGTCAATAATTAGAAAATAAAATGTAAAAAATATAACTTTTAGAATTTATTTTAGTTTATTAAAATCCTTAAATTTAATCATAAGTACAGAATCCTTCTTCCATATAAGCTAGCATTATTTACATATTTATAGTTTGAAAGGTTCAGGATGTGGACATTGTTTTTTATTTGTCAGGTAAACCTACTTAGAAAAATGAGCTAAGTGA
Source organism: Tympanoctomys barrerae (assembly GCA_002564285.1). Lineage (NCBI taxonomy): Eukaryota > Metazoa > Chordata > Mammalia > Rodentia > Octodontidae > Tympanoctomys > Tympanoctomys barrerae. The sequence goes on along the minus strand of NDGN010612087.1, from coordinate 4,749 downwards.
CTAAAAGAATACACGAATAGGATACCTCAGTGGCTAATTAATGCACAAAATGGAATCACAAAATAAAGCCGTAAGTGAATGGTCTGGTACATGCAGCATAAATACTGATGTCAGAAAGAACTGAACATGTTGAGTATTGGTGAGGGTAAAGACAAATGTCTCTCATCAACTTTTGGTTCATCTGTAAGCTTGTGCAACAGTTTTGCAAAACTGCTTTGTCAGTGTGGACCAAAGTTAAACATATGTTTATGCAAAAGCATGTTCGATGAAACTCTGGGAGCATTTTCAACGGTGTATATGTATGAACCAAGATGTATGTGCAAAATAGTCACGATAGAATTATTTGTCATAGAACAAAAATAGGAAATGACACACACACTAACAGTACATCTCAGAAAATGTGTTGGTGTATTTGCAAAGTGAAGCATTGTGCAGAGAAAAGGATGAATAAATCATTTCATTCATTTAACAATATGGATCAATCTCCTAAACCTAATATTGAATAAAAGTTACCATAAACGAATACACACTGAAAAGTTTAATTTTCATATATTTAAATGCACGAGCCATTTAGGATACCACTCGTCGAGGTAGTGATTACTTTTGGAAAGGAGGATAAGTTATATATTTTTCAACTTTCAAACACTGGGACAAAATATCCAGTATATACAACTTACGGGAGAAAAGATCTGTGTTGGTTCATGGTTTCAGAGATTTCAGTCCACAGTTTGCTGGTTCCCGTGGGGAAAATATCATGGTTGAACTAATATGATAAAGGAAAGCTCCGTGTGTCGCAGGCAGGAAGCAAAGAGCAGGAGGGCTAATGAGCAAGATCAACTCCCAAGGGAGGCCCCGAGGGACCCGCCTGCCACTGCGCCCACCTCCCAAGTCCACGCTCAGGTTCGGATTTATCGATGACTAATGGGCTCGTGGGTACAACAGCCCACAAGCCAGTCCTCTCCTAAAAGTTCCACTCTGCACATACGAGACTTCTGAGAGGGATTTCAGAAAGAAGGCGTAACGAGGTGCTTCTGAGGTGCTGTTGTCATTCTACTGTGATCTGTACACAGCACGCTCACTTTCTGGAGACTCATTAAGCCATATATTTTGCATCATCTTTGATGCTTATATTACTTTTCACAAATCCTTCACGTTTTGAGGAGTGCAAGATAAACAGCTTTGATCCAATGATTCAGACATTTTATCAAAGAAGTTGATTAGGAAAACAAAATACATAAACCCGAAACCGTGGTGGCAGGGCTCACCTCGAAGGGATTCTGGTAGCTGGAGGGGATGAGAGTGAGGGGAAGAAAGGTGGACGTATACAGCCAGGTGTCCTCCCCAATTCGGCTCAAGTACTTTCCCTCTAGTGTGTGACATGCGAGGTAGGAGCGGCTCCACTACATTTATCTCGCCAGAGTAGGAAAACTTCATTTTGAATTGTAATGCAGTGTCCCAAATGTCCCTCTGCCACTATGACAGTTCCAGGAATTGATTCTCACAGGCTGATGTACATCATTTATAGCCACATAACAAGACCAACTCTATTAACAATTTATTTTTTAACACAGAGTGGAACAGATTTTGAAAATCAAGAACTAAGTCCTGGTTTTATCTTGTTTAATACTCATATACAACCTTATTTTCATATATATTGTTAATATCAGTTCTTACATATTGGGGTATTAATTCCTAATGATGACTTTGCTAAATAGATGTACAAAGCCATCTTGATTTTCCATCAAAAAGTGTATTTTTAAAAACATTATATTAGCTTAGAAGCCTGTATGTCCTGAGATGTCTCCCTCAGCAAAGCACAACTGATATATAATGGTCCATCTCCCCTCCTCCACAGCATTTCTTTCTCCAATATGAAGAGGTTTTATGCCTTTGATTTTCTCTCCCACTTGGAGACTGAATTGTTTTGATGAGGCAATTATATTTCCTATTTACTAGGATCCTATCCAGTTGATTGACATATAGATGGTTCTCAATAAATGTCTGTTGAAAGAATGAAAAAAAAAAAAGATACAGCCCCTAGAGAGAAGTGAGGTCAAGTTCCCCAAAGGAAGAAAATCAGCTGCATAGAATTTGAACCCTACAATCTCTGAGTCTAATTCCAAATTTTTCGATTAAATCACACTAAATGAACATCAAGTCTCAATGCATTTGTCAACTTTTCTGGAATTGAAAATGGAAATTGCCTCTGTCTTCTAACAGTCCTCTCTTCTTTCCCTCATATCCACACTTGGATTTGCACTGGGCTTTCAGATGCCAGCCAACATTGCTCTTGCCCAGAAAATAATGTATGACCAAATGCTAGCTTTATATAATTTAGGAGAAAAGAGCTGCATTTCAAGTGATTTACATAAAAATAAAATCTGTACCTTCCCTACAGAAAAGGCTCTGGTCATCAGAGCACAAAGCGGTCTGTTTGCTCCCAACCTTAAATTTCCATAAGTCATTACATAGTTCATAATCACACTGATGGAACTGAATTGAATTTGAAGAGATTATTCTGTGTGAGAAGTGATGTCCAGTCATTTAAACCGCTGCTATTCAATAGATAAGGACTTTCAGGCCTGCACTGTTTTACATTAAATTTGTGGCCTAATTTTCATTTTTCTCTGGGTTCTCACTTCCTCAAATGAAGAAGAGCTTTCACGCCTGGCGCTTTCATGTAGATAGACACTGAGAAAAGGGGAAAGAAAATGATCGTTCAGAAGTGATAAAAGTGGGTGTGGTAGCTAATTTAGGTGAGCATCGAGTCGCTTAGGGCAACCATCCCTATATTTGTCTAGGCTCCCCCTCTCACTGTGCTGCTTTTCTCTGCATAGGCTACCAGGCCTCCACAAGCCCCACTGCTCACTATGCAGGATGTACGTAGTTGCTGAGACTGTGACTGAGACTGGGCGTGGGGTCACATGCCTATAATCTCAGAGTTTGGTAGGCTGAAAACAGGAGGCTTGTTGTGAGTCCTATCTGTGTAGTGAGACTCTGTAGAGCCCATAAAATACATAAAAAATAAATAAATAAAAATTAAGTGTAAGTAGGTAAGCCTGTGTTTGTTCAGTGGCAGGTATTCTGTTAGCTCCTGTTGTCATTACTGCATTGATAAGAAGTTGGAATATTGGTTGTAAACACCACAAGTAACGTAGAACAGCTAGAGAGTTAGGTAGGCCAAGAAGGAGCTAGCCAAAAAGCTGAGTGTGCACTTTCGACTTTTTGTCATAGAAATTATTTATATTTCCTTTACACGGTAAAAGTTTTAAAACACTTTTATTTTAACTAATTTCTTTTGTGTCTCGCAACTACCTTTTGGCAGAAATAGATGCTTCTGTGCTCGCGACTGAACAATTGAGGAAGTGAAGGCTTGAAGAAGTTGATAAGTCCCCTGAGGCAGGTGACAGGCTAGGGTTGAGATTTCACGCAGGTGGTTCCTTTAGACTGAGCTTTATTCTGCCAGTTCTGTAAGCAAGTGGAAATGAAGTGAAGGAGTTATATCCATGAACTGATGGTAGGGATATCAATGCAGTGGTGGGCCAGTAGGAAAACTAGGGAGGGTGAACTTGGAGAAGTTATCAATTAGGCCCCTCAGAAGATGATGGACAATAAAATTTTCTTGCACATACACATAATATGTAACTCTTTTCTTTATTGAGTCAATATATCAGTACAAAATTGTTGAAGCACTTCTAGGTTCCAGTACAAGTTTACTATAGTCACTGTTTAAAAACTTATAAAATAAATATTATGTATAACACTACAGTTTGGCAACAGTATCCTGTGAAACTCACCTGGAAATTTTTCAGAATAATATCCACAAAAAATGGATGGAAATCTTTGAATACTTTCAGGCAGTTTAATTCTTTTTTTTTTTTTCCACAGAAAAATGCTTTTTTCCTGGACTGCCTTAAATACCAATGTAGAATCAAAGGAACAAGCTCTATACAGCAAAAAGAACAATGAGAACTACATTAAGGAAGTTTCTCCTTTTGTAATGGAACAGTAGAGCTAGTAATTGTTAAATGAAAGCCTTGACGAGGAACTTTTCTCAGTAGGCAAGAACTTGATGATCCAGTTGTTCAGATCAATCTTGAAATAAATTCCCATTAAAAACTTTGAATATCAGATTGGTATTAATGATTGCTTTCATAAAAATTATTATAGAATTGTTTTCAAAGGAAGTATCAGTGAACAGCACAAAAGCAGAATAGAATAATTTAAGCAACCTTCACCTTGTTGTATGGGTCTTTCTTGCTCATTTTGGAGTAGAGAAGACCAAATATTCTTCATAACTTCATAAACTGTGAAGACTTAGAGAAATGTCAAAAGAAACAAAAGGCAAGTTTATTCAGTTTTTTCAATAATTTTACTGAGAAACAAATATTAATGAGAAAATTTCAAATCCGATTAGTAGGACAGTTACAATAATTAATACATTGCATATTGTTGTCTTAGTGATTATTCATGTACAAGATGTAGACATGATATCCTGTTTGCAAACACTATTAGAACAAATCTTGCTATTCACTGAATTGAGAATGTAGCTGTATATTTACCTTAACTATTTTGAATATACAGATACAAAATGGTAGCTCATTTGTATCCCATTTTTTTTGTTCAGTTTTGTCAGAGATGGGTATTTAATTGTAATTTAAATATTATAGGTGCATGAATTCAGTGAAATATTCCCATATAGTCCAGTAGTCCATAATAGTAGTGGGTTTTCCATAAGACTGGCAATGT
>NDGN010611900.1:0-11167 GCA_002564285.1 Tympanoctomys barrerae | reverse complement strand
CTGAACTGCATAGCGTCTTTGTCTCAAAAAAACAATCGTAAATAAATAAATAGAAATTAGAGCCTTTAGGCCGCTAACATGGTAATGTCATGCTGTGTGGGCTTCTTACTGGAACGATCTCTCTTTCTGCAAATGCAAGGGTGTTCGCAGTTGGTAACAGCACACTCATTGGTATATACAATAAGTGTGGAGTCTTTGTTATTTTCTCATTTTCCTGCTTGTATTTAGAATCCTTAAGCAGGTAGTTTACCTCTTTCTTCATCTAACTCCTCTGTCACTTCGTCTGCATCTCTGTAACAGTTTTGAATTTTATTGCAATCTATCTGTTATGCATTGGCTTTGTTCTACAGTGAGAAGACCTAAGGAACAGAAAGTGGGTAGTAGTCATTCTGTAGACCCCCTGATTGGCATGGGGAGATCATTGAATAAATGTATCAGATGAAGAAACAGATGTAATCTCTGCCCTGTATAAGGCAACTCTTGCTATGGTAAAGCTTTCGGCAACCACGGACTTACTAGAAAGGTAAATCAAAATGTTTTCTGTTGGTCTATGAAGGTCCTGCTATTGGCCTGCTGTCACTGTGAAATGACAGTGCAGACTAGAGTGATCTACTGGAAGCGTTCAGGAATTAGTAGAGCTCCAGTTATCCATTTAACCCAGGTTCCTTACAGTCATATGTATTGCAGACCAAGACATTTTACTATGTTTATAGTTAGATATTTAATTTCCATTTCTCTTTATTTTTGAATACAAAGGCTAGACTTGTGTTTGTTTTGTAGAAAAATAGAAAATAAATATGAGTCAATGAAAATTCTTTGGTTCTAGGTAGCCCCAACCAACAAGAGTTAATTTTTCCAAAAAAGGTATAATTTAGTAAAAAGATTATTAGGAAGCTTTCAGAATGGACAGGAGGAAGACAGAAAACAAGATCAAGTGTACTAAGAAGAGAATCTCTAGGGATTAATGTGTAGGAATTTGATTGTGGTGAGTAGTTACCTGTGTAAAGCTGAATGAAATGTATCATTTTTTTAATTCTAATATAACTCAGTAGAGAGTCATGCTGGTTCATTTTTTGGATGTCATAAGCTGCTTGGTTTGGACAAGAGTCTGGGCAAGGGATATTGGTTAGCTTCTGCAGTGGTGAACAAGCTATGCTGTCATCAATAGGTGCGTATGGGAAGGAGACGACACTCCAGAGGAGACTGGGGAGACAGGTGTGTGAAGGGGTGGTGGAAGAACAAAAATTATCTAAACTTGAAACCTCCTGTACAGTGATAACATGTGGTGTTTTTGATCTCTTTCTAGACTTTATTCTAATCATAATTCTGAAAAGCAAATGCGAATCTTACTATATATCATTTTTGGGGGTCACTTTTAGAATTTTTAACACATTTCCCAAGCATTTCCCCATTCCACTGACTTCGAAAGCTTTGTAAGAATGGAATGGAATGGTTCTGTCCACACATGGAATTATTCAGTATAAAGATTTTGGCTATTTTCAGATCTCCATTATTATATAACATAATGCCAAGGTGATATGGTAGAACAAATTGGGCTTTGGTGCCTGGAAGAATTCTATTTAAAGTTCACTCCTGCCCTTCTAGGTAAAATGACTAACCTCGGAGTCCTATTGTCCCTCTTATAATAAAGAGATATTCACATGTACTGTATGGATCTCGGCATTGTGTGGCTCCAGCTTGCCGTGACTTCAGCTGCCTTGAGTCACAATTGCCCTTAAGTGACCCTAGTTGGTTTTTCTTGCATAGTTTCCCAGCAAACTATAAATAGAGATTAGGATAGTATGTGGGTTTTACAGTAGACTCTCACTTTAGAAAGTTCTTGATGCTTTGATATTAGTTTAAGATAACCCAGATACATGGCAGCTATCTCTCAAAAGCTAGTCACTGCTGTCTCCACACATTTATCCTTCTTCTCCCCCAGTCCTAGGGGTCACTTGCTCCTGCCCCTGGCCAGACTGCATAGGTCTGTTCAGGAAGCTCTCCCAGTACACTGTGTTCTGTGAAGCTACCTGTTGATCTCTCTTCCTTGGGAATCATCCCACAGCAAGGCCAGTTGTTCCCTGGAGCCAGGCTGTCCCAGAAGAGAAATACTGAGTTCAAAGTGACTGTGTGATACCCAAGTATACAGACTGGAATAGGAGGTTCTAGACTAGAAGAGTAGCTTTTCAAGCATCTATGTTAGAGACACTTGCAAAGCTGAGAGAAAATGAAATGGTTTGGGAAGAGTACTAAAGGAAGGGGAGACACAATGCTATGTAGGATGAGTTGTAAGAAGGTCAGGACTGAAAATAGGCATTTTCTTTGGCAATTTGGAGAATACTTGTTTCTTTACCTGGAATGGTTTCAATGGGGTTGAAGATCAGAAGCTAGAAAAGTACATCTGATAATTGTGGAGTATAGATTTTAAAGGTTCCTATAAACAAGGAAGGAGAAAAGAGGAAGAAAACCCAGAAGAGACTAAGGGAGGATGATGCTGTTTGAAAGATGGATGAATAAGAGGTTTGAACAAGATTTTCGGCTGAGGGAAAGAAGATAGTGAAGAGGAATAGATTATAGATACAGGAAAGAAGGAAGAATTCATTTTCATTTGTTCAGTTTTTTACTCAGTTATTTTTTCATTGAACTAGAAGTGAAGGCCCTATTATGCAATAAGAACTATCTGTATTCATTGGATGCAGCAATGACCGAGGTGGGTTGGTTGGACTAACATTAGAAGATATGAATTAGTAGAAGAAATTGACAACAATGACATAATTATAACACCAACGTGGTAGCATAGTAAAAAAAAATACAAGGGAGAGAAAAATGTTTAGAGAGCATCAAAACAGATTTTCCACTTTACAAGTTTCTCCTTTATACTGTGTGTTCACAGATAGATGAGGGAGATAACATGCAAGGACACAATCATGTGAAGATCAGTAGAAGAAATGGGAAGCAGAAGGAAGCAATAATGCCATGGCTCCAAGGTCAACTTGGCACATTCAGGGAGCAAAAAGAACGTGAGGGTGATGGTATAAAAGGGTGAGTGAGAGAAGTGACTGGAAGAGAAGGCAGGGACCAGATTTGGAATGACTCCTAGGACAAGGGCTTATTGGAATTGGCATTAAACCCTCCCCCAAAGGGAATAATGGAATCATATTAATGTTTCCAAAGGCTCATTCTCACTGCTGTGTGATTATACAGAAGGTGGGGGCTGGTTAATAAGTGATCGCTATGGTCAAAGAAAGTGATAGCATGCATTGGGCTAGGGTGGAGATGAGAAGTGGGTGGAATCAGGCCATAGTTTGGAGTGGAGTCAACCAGCTGATGAGTTGGACGTGAGAGAAAAAAGGAATCATGAAGGGCTTGTTGCTAGAGGGCAAGAGTGAATTAAACTATTTTACTGAAATAGGGAAAAGTTGGAGAAATGTGTGAATTAAGAGTCCTACTCACACGTGGCAAGAGGATGATTGATGAAGAAACGCCTTGGAGAAGCATGCCCACTGCCCATGCTGTCTCTGGTTCTATAACTGCAGCCATGTCTGACCAGGTTCCTAAAAGTACGTAAGATTAATTTGAAGGACCCATTTGTTGACCTTGTGGATGATTTTTTTTTCCCTGGTCCTGGCTTTTATCTAGAGATCTGCTTCTGGAAAATCATCTATCTTCTTTCTTATTGATTTACCAAGCTTCCCTTCTCAATCTCCATTCTGTCTACTTCCTCGACCTCAGCATTAGCCGCAGCTTCAAAACACTCCATCAGGCACTGCAGGAATCCCTCAGCCTGTCTCACCATCCTGGTGACCCAGATCCAAGAACCTTTGTTGGCCAGCGGCCCTTCTTCCTCCACCTATGGAGAAAAACTCCAGCTACTTATAATCTGTCATACTACAAGGTTAATTCAGTTAATTGTTCATATATTCTGTGATTATTACATTTGAGAAAGTTCCCCTTTGTTCCAAATACTAGCTTAAATCAAATCTTGGTTAGGATTTTTATAAATATGTCTGGATTTAGATGTACATAAAGCTGGTTCACTGACACCCTGCTTCAAGCTACCATTTTCTAGTTGTTCTTATGATCGGTTGAGTTTTGGTGGTGACTTATGGCTAGCATGGTATGAGTGTATCATTTTTGGTTCAAGGCATGTACCACCTCCTCACACAACCTTCCTCTGCTCTGGGCACCGGCACCTGCAAGGCAGGATATTGAGGTGGCAACATCAAAAAGCAATGAGATTCTGGGTGATTTATAAAAATGAAGAATGTCCTATAGTGTCCCTTGATTGACATTATAGTTTATTAGAGAAATGCAATTTGAACTCTAATGCTCCAAGTTTTAGTTTTATTTCTGTAACACACCTAGAATGCTTGCTTGATGCACATGGCCAGCATGGCCCTGTGGGTTGAACCTCTAGCACGTCTCTCTAGATGGCTCAGTTTTCTAGGCATGTGGGACTCTCCCACTTCCTTCAAGCCCTCTGCTTTCTCTTGCCTCTGGGATATTCCCCTCTTGCCAAGCAATATCTATCTCTTCCTCTTTCCACTTCCAACACATGCTCTTTGACTAAATTTACCTAATCCTTTACGTCAGAACCTAACTGCTACTTCCCCAGGGAAGGTCCCATAACTACTCCCTTCCATCACTTCCCATTTTCTTTCTTATTGCACATTGTTGGAATTATACTTAAACACACCTGTCTGTCCTGCTATACTTTCAGCTCTGCCAGGGTCACACTCCTCTTTGACTGTCCCTGGATATCTAGCTCCTATCAGGGCGCTGACATTTAGGAATGACTGAATAGATGTCTGGTGAATGACAGAGCAACTAATTGAGTAGGAGGTAATAAAGGCAAGTGGGACATGAGGGAGATCTAGTCCTGAATGGCTTCTGGCTTGTGCCACACACACAATCAGGGTAATGCGAGTGTACCCTGGGCATCAACCTAAGACACTCATGGTCACTGGACTGTCTCACTTACTGCTGTGATTGAGATCTAGCTATCCTCCCACAGCCTTCTGTGCTCAGAGCTGGGGCTTTGAGGTGTGACAGGATCATGAGGGTGTGCCACTGGATCAGCCCACTGATGGGTTTAGCATGGTCTGGGTGTACACAGTGGGCTTACTGAAGAAAGGAGACCCGTTCTGGGCATGGTTTGAATAAAAAGGGAAAGAAACCTGATGTCTGGCTACCTTCTGCCTGCTGTGCCATGCACGATCTCTCCTCTGAGATTTCCCTTTGCCCTGATGCCCTGCCTGGGAGCCAGCTGTCTGTGGACTGAAATTTCTACAAACTATAAGCCCAAAGAAACCATCCCTCTTTTTCTTTGTACGTGTTGGGCATTTTGTCCCAGAAACCAAAAAGTAACTGAAACCTATCCTTCGCGATTCAACCTCAATTGTTTAATGGACATTAAATATTTTCTCATGAGGAATTTCTGATTGCTTTCTATTGTCTTTAGGGTAGAGGTCATGCATCTTGGTGTTGAAATATGCGTCAGTGGGAGGTTGGGCCCTGTCTTTCCTCATCTGCTGGTGACCCCTTCATTTGTCCCTGCGTGTGCGTTCCTGGGAAGAGCTCCTTCCCTTCTGAGGTAGGTGTGCGGCTCCCATGCTTGTCCATCTGGCCAGTTCTTCCTTGTATTTTAAAGCTCTGCTGCTGTAAACACCATGCCACTCAGTGAGCTGTGGCCCAGCCATGCTCTCTTGGTATGGTCGGCAGCAGCTGGAGCCGAGCAGGTTCTCAGGAATGCGCCACTTCATGGAGAAGTGAGCTCCTCTGAGTCCACAGTGTGGCTTGGGCATCTTCTCCTTCCTGCAGCAAGGCTTAGCCGGAAGACAAGCCCTGTGTGTGCGTGTTGAGTGAATGAACGAATAAATAAGCAGCCTCCTGCAGCAACAAAGCAGGAATATTGCAATGGACAGAATGTCTGGTTTTGTTCTCTGTTTTTAAATTTTTGCTGTTCTTGATTGAATACACATGCAACAAGATTCAGGAAAAATAGCTTCTTTAAAATTCTGGTTTTTACTTTCATATTTTCTGCTGGAACTGGCTATGTTTCAAAGTGCTAGATGGTAAACAGCACAGTATAATTCATATTCCACAGCTAGTTATGGTTTCATGACAAAATATTTATCAGGAATATGCATACCTTTGATTTCTGAACAGTAGAAAAGAATTTTTTTTCTGGTTTTCTGAAAATTTATGTTCTGGATAGTTTTAAAAATCTGAGCTTTTCTGTTTCTTTCCTTTCTAGGACATACAGGGTGAGTGTGTTTCCTGTGTCAAGAATGGAGGGAGTTTGACTTACACGACCTTTTCTTTTAACGGTTTTGTGAATTAAAAAAAAAAAACCACACAGTTTTGGCCTTGAGCACAGGGGAAATTCCATTCCTCCTTTCTCATTGAGGATATTATGGTTTTTAGTCTTGACAACTCTATAAGATTTGGTCACTGGCCCAGGATATTAGGCTGATGAAAATTCAGGCATCCCAGATAGAGTAGGTTGATTATTTATTTATTGATGATTGATTGATTGGTGGTACTGGGATTGACCCCAGGGCCTTTTCACTAAGCTATATTCTGAGATCTCTTATTTATTTATTTATTATTTATTTAATTTTATTTTTTGAGACAGGGTCTGGGTAACTCACTGTATTAGTTCTCTTGCTGCTGAGACACGGTATCTGACAGCTGCAGTTCAAAGGAGGGAAAGCTTAATTTGACTCACAGTCGTGGTGATTTCCATCCATGTCTCCAAAGTAGAATCATGTGCAGAAGAAACAATGCTTAGTTCCTGGTGGTCAGAACACAGCATAGGGGGACACTGCCAGAGAGAAAGGGACCACCATATATAACACCCAAAGATCATGTTTCTGTGACGCACCCAGACACGCCCAGGACTATGCTATCCCAATCCTTTGGGGAGATCACAAAGCCGATGAAGTTGACACTCCACTGTAATTACCTCAGTCATTAGATGCCTAGGTGGGCCTGAAACACACAGTCCTCCTGCCTCAGCCTACCTTTGTGCTGGTTACAGCCTTGTATCACCAAGTCTGGCTATGATTCTTAAGGTCCTATTGAAGTGCTTGCCAAAGCACCCACTCTGAGTTTTGGCTTGTTCCTTTGATACATCCACAGCGGTCCCTTATTCATTCTGATTGATGAATTATTGCCTCTCTCTGCTCAATCCTCAGGACAGACAGTCTAGGGATAGATCATGCTTTGAATAACACCATTAGAACTTCTAAATGGGAAAGGACTTGAGTATTTTTGAGGAAATTCTCATTCTTTGCATATTAACCTTGGGGTTCATCAGGACTGTTAGGAAACAGACACAAAGACATCAGGAGCAGAAGGTTGTTAGTTTCCAACATGTGCGGTCTCAAACTGTCAACCCCGACATATTTCACTTTAAGCTGGTTAAAAAGATTCCTAATATAATCTCCAGGGCTGTCAAGAACAATTTTTGTGTGTCTGTGTGTATACGTATGTGTTTTAATGTATGCAATTGGAAGGCACACATGCATGTGAGCATGTGCTTTCTAACATATATATTTTTGTCCTGCAAGGACAATATGTTTTGTCTTGTAGGTATAAAGTTCTACTTTTCCTCTGTTTGGTGACTATGGGTTTTGTTGTACTCAGCAGACCTTTTGTCTAATACATTGACATATTAATGAAAAATAAAAGGTAGATTCATCAAAAGAGACAAGATTACTTGAATCATAAATGGAGACCATTAGGGAGGCTAGCAACAATAATAATAATAAATTGCACCTATTGTCCATAGAAACTTGCTTTTCTAAGGTACTTTTGATAATTACCTGCCAATGTTTCAGTTTCAACACCCACTCCTTGAATTGATGGGACCTATTTATATCACAAGGAATTCTTGTGCTTGCCTCCTCAAGTGCATTCCATTCCCAGGTACGAATAAGGCAGGAATTATTCTACTTTTGCAAGAGGGGAAAGTGGCACTGGTGAATTTGCCAAGTGGGTACATTGCTGTTTTGGTGGGAGGGAAGCAAAAGAGGCCAACAAGGAAATCTTAGCATCCATCAGGCAGCAAAGGGAATTGTAATTTGGACGGCTTGGAGGTGAGTGATGTTCGTGTCTCCAGCAAAACGGCACCTGTTCTTTCTCAAGTTGTCCGATTCAGATGATGCTAACGTGTTTTATCCGTCAGATGATGTGTTGGTGCCTCCGTGAAATCTCAGTACAAGACACGATGGAGGGGACGGGAAATGCAGAGCTGGTGAAATCCTATTTTAGGAACGCGGGGACTTCAGAGATTATAATTTGTACCTACTTAGAGGCTATTCTAGTAGACTGTCTGAATTTAATAGAGCTGGAAGCATCTCTAGCAGTCGTGTCCGATCTGTGGTCTGGAAAGGAGGTAACGTATGTCTTCTGGTGTTCGCTTTGCTGCTGTGTCACTGAGAACAGCTTGCTTCTCTGCTTGGGGTGTCTGTACCTTTGTTTATCAAATGAGAAAGGCTGCATTCTGTCTAGCCCCATTACTAAAAAAACCTTAGGATCACTAACTCTTTCTGTAACGTCTGACATCGACAGTGTTTATTTTATTTTTACTTTATTATGTATTTAGTGCAGGGTCTACAGGGTCTCACTATGTAGATCAGACTTTGTAATGATGCTCCTGTTTTCAACCTCCCAAGTGCTGGGATTACAGGTGCGCACCATCAGGCTGAGTCTCAGTCTCAGTCTCAGTGTGCCCCGGGGAGGGGGGTGGTGTGGGACCGACTCAGCACTGTGGGGATCAAACCCCAGGGTCTTGTGGGACCAACACAGCACTCTGGGGATCAAACCCTGACTGCTGTGCTCTGCTTAAGCAGGTGCTTTAGTCTGCTGAACTATCTGGCCAGCCCTGACAGTGTTTATTAAATGAACAAACAAACAAGTGAAGCATTATTTCCCATCCAAATCTCCTGTTCAGCCTATTAGATGCATGCTCTTTCAGAGCTGTGAGGGATACCCAGGGATGGTTACAAAGTGAATAAAGGCGTACCCTAGGCCCTGATTTCTCCCTGCATGTCGAAGGAAGCATCTCTGATGGGCACTGATGACACCACAGCCCTGAATTCACTCTTCCTCCTGAGTGTGGGTGGGGTGTACTGACTAACCCTAACATCTCACAGAGCAGTACTGACATTTGTCACTTCTGAATTAGGTTACAAAAGGACTCATTCCTGAGTCATTCTTTCTCTCTCAACCTTTGCCCTAGGGGAAGCCAGCAGCTCTGCTGTGACAACCCCGGGGAGAAACCCACAGGGCAGAGGACTGACCTTTCCAAGTGACATGCAGTAAGGACCAAAGCCCTGCCAGCCATCATCTGAGTGAGCTTAGATCCTTCTGCAGTTGAGCTTTTTATTTTACTTTTGGTGATACTGAGGGTTGAACTCATGTCCTTCTCTCTGAGCTGAGCACCCCCCACACCGCCTCCTTTTTGCAATTTTGAAACAGCCTTCTACTATGTCACTATATTGTCCAAGGTTGGCCTGAACTTGCAGTCTTCCTGCCTCAGCCTCATCTCTGTTCTTTATAAATTGTCAGCTTTGGGACTGGGGAGAAAGCTCAGTGGTCTAAGAGACTGTCTGGCAAGTGCAAGGACTCAGGTTCCATCCCTGATATTGTGTGCCCCCCTTCAGGTCCCTGAAACTCCAGGTACACTGTGCTGACCACTGAAACTGGGTGTGTCGGCACATGCTTGTAATCCTACGAGTCTGAGCTGCATAGTGAGACCTTGTACCAAATAAATAAAAGACTTTTAAAATTTACCAGATTTTCTGTAATAGCAATGCAAAACAGACTAAGATGTATGTATGAAAAGAAGCCGAGTTACAGAACTTAAAATGAGTGTCATCTAAATAACAGACGTAACAAATACACCAACCTACTATCCACAATTAGAATAGTAATAATAAATTCCTATAGAGAGCCTATAGGTTGCCCCAGATTTAGATGTATTTGTCCTTTTATTCTTCACAACAACATGTGAAGTATGTGATTCGATCATTTTATAGGTGAAGAAACAGAGTCCCGGGAGGAGAAGTGAATAGTCAATACTACAGCTTGAAGACACAGCTTTAGTCACTTCTTTATCACTGACACAAAATATTCATCAACCACAGTTCAAGGGAGGAGAGTTTATTTGGGCTCGTGATTTCAGGCCCCAGTTGAGGACCCAGCGGAAGGGGCTGGGGGAAGGAGAGCTGCTCACAGGGTGGTGATGCAGCAGGAGACAGAAGAGAAGAAGGGGCCGGAAGGGGCGGCCTTCAGGCCACGCCCCCAGTGGCCCACTTCCTCGGACCAAGTTGTAACTTCCGACCTCACATTTAGCTGTAAACTCCTCAGTGGGGTAAGCCACTGTTGGCTACCATGATCCAGTCACCAGGCAAAAAGCCCTGACCACGAGTGCATGATGCTCCTGGAGAACATCTAGATATGAACCATAACAGGTGGTAAATGTTTAATCCCATTTCCCAGATGACTTGTTGGTCACGACAAAGCTCGTCTGTACTCATGAATGAGACAAGCTATGATCCTGAAATGAAAATAAGTTCAACAGGAGTGACTACATCCCATTTGAGGAATTAGAGGGGGATTTTGGAGGAGGATTAAGTTTAGTGGGATGGAAGCACGTGTGGTAGAGTTTCCAGTTGAAGAACCCCTAGAGGATGAAACAAACTTATAACAAAAATAGCGTATGTCCTGGTGCAATGGGATACAGAATGGTTTATTTTTTCTTGGGGCCAAATTAGTCAGGAAAATCTCAGTAGTGGGGAGTAGTATTGAGATGGCGTGCTCTTCTGACCCTTTCTGGCCTATCCCTTACTCTCTTTCTCCCATCTTGATTTTGTATCTTCTGTTTTCTGCCTCCTTCTGTCTTATAATCATTGTAGTTCTGTCTTAAAGGTGGGACTTACCTTCTGATCAGAAGTTCCCATTTGGAAGTCCTTGGATGGCACAAAACAAGACAGAAAAGATTCCAGAATTCCAAATATGGTATAAAAAAGAACATCCATACATTACAGATGCCTGCTGGTGCCCCATCGAAGTAGTCATTTGTCACATTTTATTTTATTTTTTTCCATAATTTTATTGATAAACAAATAGCGATGAGACAGTTTCAAACCAAATTGGT
>NDGN010611613.1:0-11024 GCA_002564285.1 Tympanoctomys barrerae | reverse complement strand
TTTTTTGTGGAACCAGGGATTGAACTCTGGCCCATGCACTTGCCAGGGAATCGCTTATTCTACTGAGCCATCTCCCCAGCCCCTGCTTTTCTTTTTAGATTGAATAAAATTCAAAGTCCATTTGTGGGGGCTCAAGAACCTTTGGGTTCAGAGGCACAGTCTGAGTCATGATAGACCGGGACTGAGGCTGTAGGTGGGTTCATGCCAGGTGCACGGAGTGGTGTTGTTACTTGCACATCAGCTACCAGCAGCGGGAACCCCCTGAGTGCAGAGCTGGTTTTATGAAGTCAACTCATAGTGGTAGAAGATATCAAGGCTCAGGAGTCTTTTAACACTTACACCTACCTGCACATCTAGGTGTCAGCAAAAGGAGGCTTAAGGGAGCAAAGGAAATTGGACTTCATAGAGCCCAGTGAGACAGCGTCCAGCAGCCCAGGTCAGAGGAAGGCCTGGGGGGCAGGGACATTAGAGGGCTCTGTGCATCACAGTGGTGCAGGGGTGGTGCTAGCCTTGGGGCTTCCCCAGAGCTCAGGAAGCACTCCCCCGCCCCCTCCCACTTGCATTTATCTGATGGTGTGTTCCTTTGCTAACTCACTTACTGACTAGGCTTCCCTGGAACACTGATGCCAAGAAGATAACCCGATGTGGGGACTTGCCAAGTAATCTCTGCAGTAATTTACTATTGAAAGGACACAATCTATTCGTATACCACAGCAAAAATGCCACTTGTGGAGCGTGCACATAGCAAATGCTTCATATGTGTAGGTTATCTAGTCTTCAACAGTCTCCTGCGCTGGGCACATATTCCTGCATTTTCTAGGCAGGAAGATGGGCTCAGAGCTGGCTTTGAAGTGGGGTCTTTTGTAGGCCAAAGCTTGGTCTCTTAAGCACCTTCCTTCTGGCAGGAGGCAGGATCGGAGGGGACACTGAGCTCTGGGTCCTGGCTCATCTGTAATTGTTCAATCATCCCCATAGTGGGTGACACATATCTTTTTCTCAATATTGGTGCAACGAGTCCCATCTGTGGATAGTAGGTATGAGAGCAGAGGACTTGGCAGAAGTTGTATACTGGGCAGCTCTGATGGCCTAGGGCCTCCTCTGCACAGTCTATAGGGCCACTGTGATGGGAGAATACAGGGTCACAGGTGTAGGCACTTTCTCTGCCTCTTGCTCTTAGATCAATAAAGGAAAATGAGGGCCAATGAGATAGCTCAGCAGACTAAGCTCAGGGATGAGGGTTTCACATAGCACTCCCAGCAGGCCCCACCCCTGGGCACGCTGAGCCAGCCGTTGAGACTGGGCGTGGTGGTGCATGCCTTTAATGCCAGTGCTGGGAAGGCTGAAAACAGGAGGATCACTACAAGTCCGAGCTGCTTAGTGAGACCTTGTACCAAATACATTAAATGCATAAGTAAATAAAGGAAAATGAAAAGGGGCCAGAATGGAATGGGTGTTTGCTTGGGAGCCACAAGGAGGGGAGGTAGCTTGAGGAGGGTGTCTGCCTTCAGGGCTGGCTGAAAGAAGGTGGGGAAACCAGGTTGGAACCAACCTTCCAGGGGACCTAGAGCTGACTTGGAATAAGAAGAAGGGGAAGGAAAGGGAACAGACGGGACTCGGAGAGGAAAACCTGCTCCCTCCAAACTCCAGCTAGGAGGAGCAGGTCCAGACAGCCAATTGGCTGCTTTCTCCTTCCTCCTTCCCCCAAAGACTCAGGCATGTAGGACACTGAGCTTGGAAGGAAAGACAGCCAAGGATGGACTCCAGGGAGCAAGACAGTTGGGCCTGGGTTTTTACTATGAATGCTTCCCAGGGGTGTGAAGAAAAGTGGTTACACCATTGGCTGAAGCGAAGTAGAACTGTGCTGGAATCCTGACTCAGGCCTCCCAAGGTCCAGAGATCTTATTTTGCTGTCATCCAGCTCTTTCATGAACACCGAGAGTTGATAGTCTGAGGACTGAGCAGGCAGCGGGGTAGGGTGTGCACACTCAGAGCATGGAAATCGCTGGGGCTCCTGCTGGTGGAGAAGTCTCCACCTCCCGTCAACTCTGTTCACCAAGGATGTCGTGAGATGTAGGCTTTTCTGGGCTCTGGCTGGAGACTCCATGTAGGCCAACAGGAACAGGGGCCATCTTGGGACAAAAGGCATGCTAATGAATATGGCTTGAGAAAGTCTTAGAGTATGGGAATTGGGTTGTTGGCTGGGGCCTGGGCTCAGACAGAGTCTGGCTGCCTCCTCGCACCCCACCCAGCCCCACACCCAAACTCCTTGTTTCACATAGGTGGGTCTACAGGTTTATCTTCCAGGGCTGTGCCACCTCTGCTGGCTCCC
This sequence comes from Tympanoctomys barrerae, assembly GCA_002564285.1. Lineage (NCBI taxonomy): Eukaryota > Metazoa > Chordata > Mammalia > Rodentia > Octodontidae > Tympanoctomys > Tympanoctomys barrerae. Next base: position 8,695 of record NDGN010611613.1, on the reverse strand, counting down.
AGAAGGAGTCCAAGCTCAGGGCTGGGAGACAAGATGCTAATCAAGTTCTTCTCTGCCCATAGATGCATAGCTTCAGTCAGCATTCGCTTTCCCAACTGAAGAGGGAGCTGCGGTAGATTGCAGGGCCCCTAGCAGGTCCTGCTGCCCAGGGCATGTTCTGACCATAAGTTTCTGCAGCAGTGTGGAGAGCCTTGTCTCATGTCCAGATCTGGAGGCTGCTAACAGCACCGCAGTGCATCTTCAGGGTCCCAAGTAGGCAGGTCTTGGGGAGTCTGGGGTGCTTTTCCAGATCAGGAAAGGAGCAGAGGTGAGTCACACTGGAGGGCCCTCCGAGACATGGATTTCCAGAGCATTCAAAGCCTCACCATGCTGCTTGTCTTGGCATTGGAGCACCTAGCCCCTGGCCTGTGCCAGGCACTGGTGGCCACCACCTATGCGGAGCGCTGCAGCTGGAGATGTTCCTTCATGTGTGTTAGCCTTTAAGCCAATTTGGGGTGGGGTTTAAAGGCTTACTGCCCAAGAAAGGCCTGCCTGGATAGAGACCCACCTTAAGGCATCCGAGGCTGCCCAGGCAGCAGCTTGCTCTATACTCCTGGTCTTGTCTCCTCACTTTTCAACATCAGTTCAATGTAATGCGATGACACTCGAGGTGAATGAGAAGCCCTAAGCTTGCTTCTGGCTACCATCTCTACATGGAGCAGCCAGGCCTCGTGGGACTTCCTGCCCCCAGTACTGGAGGTCTAACCAAGGGCCTTGACACTGATTTTCATTCTTAGCCCCGTTTTCAGTCAATGTCTCATTAAGTCACTAAGTTGTCATATTTGGGCTTGAACGTGTGATCCTCCTGCCTCAGCCTCCCAGAGTGCCCTGGATATCTTTAATTATTTATCCAGGCTCCTGTAGTTCTGCACATTGGACCAAATAGGTTCTTCCAAGGGCCTGGTGGTTTTGACTGAGGATGTGCCAGAGATACCAGCTTGGGCAAGTCTGAGCACGGAGGAGCAGGGAGGCCCCTCTCCAGATAAGGGAGAGGCCTGACTCAGCGCAGCTAAAGGCTGGTATCTGTTCTGTCCCGTTTGTAACTTGCTCATCCCGTCCTTTGCTGATCTCACTCCTGCTTCCCCACTATTCCCACCAGTGGCTCCAGAGCTGTGTTCTCTGAAGGCCATGAAGGCGGGGAGGCTCTGAAACTGCTTGCTCCCTTTCTGCAGAGGGACCTCCCACTTCTTCCTCAGGTACCCAGGGCTGGGCTCTTGGCTCCATCCCAGAACAGTCTGACCTGTAGGCAGGACATGCTTGGTGACCCAGCCCGAGAGTCAGGGGTGCACCCATGTGGCACCCAGCCAGGCACTGGGAAGCCTATCTGTGTTCCTCCTACTTTCAGGGAGAGGTGCCTCACCCCAAGTTTCTACAAGTTCTGAATTTTCTTCTATTCTTACAGGTGGGTTTCTAGCTGGTCTCTACTCTGAGCCACGTGCCCCTCAGCCACCCACCCCGAGCAGCCTCCTGAGCACCACCTGTTCTGCGTGCCCACGCCATGGCTGCCCAGCTGCCCGTGCCTGCACTTCCCCCTGCCTGGGTCCACTTCCGGCTCCCGCTCCTTCTTCACATCCAGGCCCTGGGGTGAATACTGACCCTGAGCTTGAATGGAGGGGAAGACCCTAAGAAGGGGATGGGGCATTACTTATGGGGGGGGGCACAGGGCAGACCCCAGAGATGAGGAGCAGCAGAGTGTGTCAGGAAGATGACTCCCTGTTTCAACCGCAGACCCTAGAGCAGGGTGGCCAGCCACAGCCACCTGAGACAGTTCTTTTTCACAATTACATATTTGTTCTAATTAGGTAGGACGACCAATCAACTATCCTAATTAGTTGACCCATGACAACTAGGATATAAAGTCAATAGTTTAATCCCCTGCCTACCGTCGCCCTGTCTCCGGGGACCAGGTATCAAATTATAGTCTTGGATGAACTGAAGGAGAATGTGATTTTTAATTTTCAAGCTGTCTGCTAATTTCACAAAAGTTGCTTCTTGTCTCTGTAAGGCTCAGTGGCCAACACACACCCCTCAGCCATGCTTCCCAGCCCACTGACTTTCCGCTCCCTGTTATTACATCTCTAAGCCCTGTGACTTAGAGGTGCTTAGATGTCATAAGCTCTTCCTTCCTCTAAGCCCCATAACTCCTGGACTTTTGGCCTCTTCTACCAGCCTCTTTCTGGCTTTGCCATCAGCCTTCTGCTGCTCAGCCCCAGGCGGGACCCTTCAACACACCAGCCTTTTGCAGAGCCCCCGCCCTACTGCTCTGTAGTGCCTGGTCAGATGGTGTCCACCCACACCAGCCCTGCACCTGGACACTGAAAACCCTGAAGCCACTGGACAGGAGCACAGCCACAGCACTGTCTCCATCCAGGGGAGTGCCCCCATGCAGCCCCCAATCTATTTTCTTTGCTGTGTTTTCAGACCTCTGTGCTACCCCTGATAGCATGTAATGTTCTGGAAGAACAGCCTGACCCCTTTGTTCCCTCCACCAGAAGCCTGGGCTGCTGCGCCCACGACTATGTGCCTCACCTTTGGCAAAACAGTAGTACATAATTATGCATTGAATAAATAAATGACCAAGAAAGACTTCCTAGAAGAGGACCTTATTAAGCGGTATTTTGTAGGCAGTCATGAAGGAGGTGGTGAAGGAATTGTTTAGAGTGAGGGTTTCACACACAAATTTCTTCAGAACCCGGGGGAGACGGAGGGAAATGACTAGGTATGTGTCGCGGAGAGTGGGAGACACCTGAAGAAGGCGTGTCCTCTGAAAGGTATCACCTTGCAGCATGAACATGGCATTGTCCAGCTCTAACAAAGCACAAAGCCCTGTGCCCAGCTGGAGGTGGTGGGCTGGAGTGCTGATGCAATGCATAATTCATGAGCAAAGCTGTTGAAATAGAGTCCCTGGTCCTTACGCAGGCTTGACTCTGCAATGCTGACTCCAGGCAGGATTGGGTCTCCATAGCCCACCCTCCCCTGGCATTCATCTGGGTGCTTGGAGGTCCTGGGACTTGAGGTCTCTACTTAGAGACTCCAGACTGCCTTGGAAACCACAAGACCAGATGTCATAGAAAAGACACAGGAAGTGGGGCTTGTCTTTGCTTTCCTTCTGTGAGATCCTGAAGGCAGGTATGATCCACCATTGCTGGAGAATAGGGTCTAGTGTGGGTTCTTTGGGACCATGATTGAGATGAGTCCTCGTAGCCCCATCCAGGCTGAGAAATGACACACTCTGTAACAGCTTCCAAGTGAATAAGACCCTCAGGCATGTGTTGGAGAGGGTGGTTGGGGTGGTAGGTCAGGGACTCTGGGCCCAGTCTGTTGCCTACAGTTTGGGGGAAGGAGCCATTTCAACCACCAGGGGGCGCACAGGCCCCAGGAATGGTTTCTTAGGGCTGCGTGCAGAGCAAAGGCGGGATCTAGGAAGGCTGGTCAGTGACGGCCATGCAGTGAAACCTGCTCCATACTCTGACCTTTTGGAACATTCTGGTATTTTCTCTAGCATTAGAGCTATTCAGAGATGCATATATTTAAGAAACATTTGCCCTGCACCCAGGAGGGGAGCCCTAGGTAGGTAGGATTTGGACCATCAGGATCCTGGAGGTTCCACAGCCAGGATAACAGTTTCATCCCCAAAACTGCAGATCTAAATGGAGTATTCGTGCTCTGACAGAGGGACAGAGGGAGCACAGCTAAGAACATGGGATGGAGTGCTGATTCTGTCTGGGACTTTAAGGAAGGCTTCCCAGTGTTGACAGTATTTGTTGTGGATCTTGAAGTGTGAGTAGGAGTTCACCAGGCTGAAAGTTAGGGGAAGGGAAAGGGCGAGTAGAGAACATTCCAAGCCAAGGCTAGGAGGCAGGGACCTTCTTGGTCCTCCCAGGTTTGGCTAAATGGGAAAATACCCAGGCAGGAGTTGCAGACTGAGGGTGGGAGACGAGAGTTTGGGCTACCAGCTTGGGGGAAGAAATGGAAGCTTATCTCAGAGGAGAGAGGAGTCCTTCTGGGAAGCTGGATCAGACTGAGATTTTGGGGAGCTCAAGGCTGTTACGGTCTTAGAGGCTTTTTTAGAACAAGAATACAAAATTAGGTAGAGGGGCTTGGAAGGAGCAAGGCAAGTGAAGGGCCTGAGGCTTAGTTTATTTGTTTCAGGGTGAACCCTCCTCTGCGTGGGAGACACAGCTTTCATAATCTCTCTACTTCCTTTTAGGGCTCTGACCTGCCCTTGGCAGCTCCCTGCAGATCTTCTCTTGGTTCTTTCCATCTTTCTTCTTGGGTCTTCTGGAACCTGAATCAGCTACAGGAACTTGGATTGAAGAAACCAGCATCTGGGGCTTTGTCCAGAAGAAGGGAGACAGAGGGCACAGCAGGGGTGGTGGGAAACCCTTTATACAGTCTTATTACCAGTTGTTGTTGTTGTGTGTGGGGGGGTCTTGAGTCAGACCTGTTAACACATGCAGAGGATTTCTCATCTGCCTACCTTTTACATCTGCGAGTCCTCCACCCACACCCCCTGAGGCAGGCAATGCTGTTCCTGCTGCAGAAGGCCCAAGGCTGTTTTACCCTGTGACACCTGGCAGGCAAGACCTCACACACACCTGTTGCTTTACCCTCTTCTTGGGCACCTGCACTGGCAAACGAGCTACCCTAGAGGTGAAACCACAGACACCAGCCTCTGGTATTTCCCCTTCCTGCAGCGTGTTTTGATGGTGACGGTGCACAGGTTGGTACTGCTGGCAGCCCTTGCAGCCCAATCCATCTGTCTGTACTGTAGTGAGGTAGAGTTCTTACTTTACCTCTTTCTGCGTGGTTGGGGGAACTCTTCCCTGGTAAAACCTCAGTTTCAGGCTGTGCCATGTGACAGATGTCTGAAACTCAGCACTAGTCTGCAAGATCTTCTGGGTGTTTGATTCGGGGGTCCTATCCAGGGCAGAGGGAAATATGAGTACAGTAATGAGTGCTGAACTTCCAGATGTGTTAGCCTGGGAGGACAGAGCTGAACTGGGTGTGGCCTTATCCTCAAGACTCACTTCAGCATCCAGGAGTGGCTCCTGGATGGCAGGGGCTGAGCTGGGGATGGGAGACTGGGAGACAGGTGAGCGAGCGGGGTGCCGGGACACGAGAAGCCTCCTGTCTCTGCTAGGGTGCTAATCTTCCCTCCATGTCCACAGGGAACAAAACCAAGCACAGGGCAGCCTGAAGAGTTGGGTAGGATGCTTTTCTTGCTTCTCGTGCCACCAGCTGGAGTGAATGGTTACCTCTGACCTCTGTTGGTCTCTTCTTAGCCCTGCTGCTGGTGGAGTTGACCTGCGGCTTCCTCCCTCCCTCATGCATCACCATGAAGCAAAAACCCTTCTTCTTCTCCTGCTTCCATAAATATTGTGGACACAAAATGGGAGAATGGAATGAGTTAAAATAGCCTCCCAGCCCCAGAGAGGGTCTCTAGGTGGTACTCACAGGAAAGGTTCCCGGGGGTGCTGAGTCCATTGAGGTGATGGGAAGGACAGAGATGGGGCTGTCCAGGTGTTTCTAGAGCTTCACAGCCAGGTGCAGAAACCTCAAAACCTCTGGACTTGCATGAGTAAGAGCAGCCCTAATTTATCCTGTTTGTTACAGTGTGCATGAGCCAGCCTGGCTTACAGTGAAGGGGCGGGGTGAGGGGGCTGGACAAAATGGTGCCTGTGCAGTGCAAGACCCAGGGGAGCTCTGGATGGTGCTCGCTGCTGTGTGCCTGTCTGCTGTTTCTAATCCTCACTCCTCTTCAAGGCCTGGTGGGAGAGACAAAGAGTGAAAGCATCCTTACTCTGAACTTCCCCAGTAGCTTGCCAGTGCCTGCTGATGGCTGGGGCAGCTGATGGCTGGTGCAGGTGGCTGGGCAGGGTGTTCGGCTCACTTGAGCTGTGTGCGACTTCTGGTCTACCTGGATCAAGCCGGGCTTGTTCTGGGAAAGGTCTCCAGCATGAGTTCAGGTAACAGGCCTCTTTGTAGATCTTTGGATTTCAGGAGACCAGCGGGCCCCTCCAAGGCTGTGGGAGGCTGTGTCTGTGAAGACAGATGCTTATAATCCCCAGAGGCCCCTTTGTCTTCCATTACCTCCTGCGAGCCTTGCCACAATGCTATGAGGCATAACTGACTCAAGTTACAGAAGACAGACTTGAAGGCCAGAGGCATTTGCCCAAGCTAGATTGGGCAGTGGTGTGTGCTGGGATTGGGGCTCCAGTGTACATTCCTCTGAAGAAAGACCTGTGCTTCCTTTTCTGGACCTTTCTAATAAATGGGATCATACAATATGTGGGCTTTTATGGCTGGCTGCTTCCATCTCTAGCGCAATGTCTTTCGAGAATCATCCAAGTTGTATCATACATCAGAAATTCATTCTCTTTTAGCCAAATAACATTTCATTGTATAAATATATCACACTTTTTCATTCATCTGTGGGTCCCTTAGCATTTTGTATACGTAAGATCATGTCATCTATAAATATAGTTTCATTTATTTGAATGATGTCTTTTATTTTATTTATTTATTTTTTTGCCTTTGCCCTGGTAAGAACCTCCAACACAATGCTGAATAGATGTAGTGAGAACATGCATCTTTATCTTCTTCCTGATTCTAGGTGGAAATCGTCTCACAGCTAGGTCTGCTGTTATCTCTGGGTTTCTCCTGAAGACCCTTCATCAAGTTGAGGAGATAATCTTTATTTCCTTATAATCACTGCTTTAATGGATCATATAAGTTTTGCACGATCTGTGTTTATTTTAATTCATCTCAAAGTATTTTTACTTCACGTTTTGAATTTTTCCTTTGACCTATCGGTATAAGAGGGTGTTTATTTCATTTCCACATATTTGCGAGTTTCACATTTTTTCCTGATGTTTCTTTCTAACTTCGTTCTACCATAGTTGGGGGACATGCTTTGTGTCACTGTCGTCCTTTAAACATTATTGAGGTTTGGCTCATGGCCGTGGGGTACGGGCTTTCCTGAAGACGCTTTATCTGCACTTGAGAAGGATATGCATTTTATTATTTGCTGTGGTGTTCTATAGACACCTAGGAAGAGTTGGGACTGTCTATAGTATCATTCAAATCGCCCATTTCTTTGTTGCTTTGTGTTATTACTTTGCTTTGTGTTATTTCTCCACCAATATTGAAAGTGGGATTATAAAATTTTCAACTATTATATGTTGGCTCATTATTTTCTCTTCATTTCTGTCAGTTTTTGCTTCCTGTGTTTTAGTGTTCTGTTGTTAGGCATAGTGTTATACCTTCCTGACACATCGATCACGTTATTGTTATGAAATGACTGTCTTCTAGCAATTTTTTCTTTATAGTTTGTTCTGTGTGGTGACAGAATAGTCACTACAGCTTTGTTGTGGTTGTTACTTGCATGAGTTATCTTTTTCCATTCTTTGAATCTAAATTGAATTTCCTATAGATAGCATATAGTTGGTCATATTTTTCTTCTTGATCTCTCTTTTTTCTCTTTTGGGGAACTAGGGGATTGAACCCAGGGCCTGTGTATACTAGGTAAACACTCTAACACTGAACTATATCCTCAACCTATGTGCTATTTTTTAAATTAAGTCTGACAATCTCTGTCTTTTCCTGGATTTAGTTATTCATATTTAGTGCTGTTAATGAACAGTTAGATTTACAACTCTCACTTAACTTTTTGTTTTTGAGGTCTCTTGTCTTCTTTTACTGCTTCCTTTTGCATGACATAATGGCTTTTTAATGTAGCATTTAACTTCCTTATTTTTAAAAACTTCTTTTTGTTTTTAAAAGTGGTTGTTCTAAGGTTTACCACATACTTCTTAGCTTATCAGAGTTAGGGTCAGATTTATCTTAGCTTATGTCCAATGGTATGTAGAAACATTATGTCCCAATAGCTCTATTTTGCATTGTTGTTACCACATCTGTCCAATGGTATGTTATTATGATTATTACTTTATCAACTGTAGTTATTTCTTTAGCTTTACACATCTTCGGTTTTATCCATCTTCTCTGTGCTGTCAATGATAAATATGATGTTACATTATATACATTTATTTCATACAATCGTTTCTCTCACTCCACCTCCTTTTTCTGTCTCTGTGTATATGACTATATTCAAATTATTTTCCAGGATTGTGCATTTTCAGTCTGAAGAATGTCTTTTGGTATTTCTTGTGAGGTGGGTCTGCTAGCAACAAAGTCTCTCAGCTTTCGTTTATCTGGGAAAGTCTTTTTCATCTTTTGAAACAATTTTTTTTGAATGATAATTTTGCTAAATCCAAGATTTGGGGCTGACCGAATTTTTGTCTTAGAGCACCCTTATTTCTGATCTCCATTATTTCTGCCCTGACACCAGCTGCTACACTTGCTCGGCTCCTTTGTAAATGACAGAATTATTTTTCTTTTGCTGTCTTCATTTTCTTCTTGTTTTTGACTTCCAGCATGTTTCACTATCGTACAGCTATTTGCAAATCTCTTTGAGTTTATTCTACTTGAAGGTCATTATGCTTCTGGATGTGTAGGTTATTGCTTTTTGATAAATTTAGGAAGTTTTTTGCATTTTATCATATTATATTTTTTAATTAATTAATTAATTTTTGGGGGCAGAACTGGGGATTGAACTCAGGCCCTTGTGCTTGCCAGGGAAGTGCTTATTCCACTG
>NDGN010611355.1:0-12601 GCA_002564285.1 Tympanoctomys barrerae | reverse complement strand
CGATCCCCCAGCACCACATGCCAGCCAGCCCCGCCCCCAGATGGGCTGAGCTGGCCACACACATACACACACAATAAATAAATAAATAAATACATAAATAAACTTTTTAAAAAAAGAAATAAGAGTCAGCACTTCTCTCTATTAGTTCAATTTCCATTGCTATAACAAAAATCCCTGATGCTGGGTACTTTATAAAGTACAGAGGTTTATTTCGCTCACACATGTTACCTGAAAGTCCAGGAATCAGGAACCCTACTGATTCAGCCCTGTGGGTCACTCTGACAGGATCATCACACGGCAATGGTATCCTGGGGTAAGGATATGCAGGAAGGAGAGAGCACACCACAAGAGAAGAAACCAGAGGCTGGGAAGGGGCGGCCCTGCTCTGTCATAAGCACCCTCTCACAGAACCAACTAGTATCTCCATCAGCACCATCTGATCTCTCCCAAGGGTAGTGCCCCAATGACCTCCCCTAGATTCCAGCTCTTGAAGGGCCCACCACCTCCAAACACCAGCAGAAGAGGATCCAGCACCCGATGCATGAGCCATGGGGGACCAAAGCGCATCAAGCCACAGCACCTACCTTATAGCTTCCCCATCTGCAGCAATGCCCTTTTCTTCTAAATCAGAAGATTGATACAGAAATTCACCTTCCCAGTGGGGTGTTTGGAGCACAGCAACACTGGGCCCACCCATGGGGAGCTGGTTTGGGACCCCATGGGATCTCCCAGTAGTCTGAGGGTAGCCCAGGACAGAGATCAATGCTCAATTTTTGAAGCAGTCATAATCATGGGTTTTGGGCCAGGGAGATAGCCCAGTGGCATAAATGACTGCCTGGCAAGTGCAAGGTCCTGAGTTTGATCCCTAGTAGCAAAAATAGAAGAAAAGAAAGTCATGGGTTTGGTGACTGCAGGTGAAGGGCAGTTGCAGAGACAGAGTCCGTGTCTCAGGGGGACACAGTAGTGCCTGTCTTTCTGTTGACTTTGTTCGGCACAGACACAGCACGGTCATTCCTCCTATAGGGCAGAGACTTAATGGGGAAAACAGGGCTTCACAGACACTGAGTTGAAAGGACCAAATTTGAAGATTCTGATTCAGTTGCAATTACAGCAAGCTTTTGGAACCAACTTTAAAAACATGAAAAGGACAGCCTTTGAGACCAAGAGAGACACCTTCATTGCATGCTTCAACTGTGATGTGACCACCTAACCGAAGAAATTAGAATAGAACCTCTGGAAGTCAGTTTACCCATGTGCATCAAATGCTGTACAAAAAGAGCACAACTTTGATGTAGAAATTCATATGTAAAGATTTAAGAATTTAAAAATCAGGAAATAACCTAAATAACTATCAGTAGAAGATTCATGAAACAGACCATAATGTATTACTGCAAACAAATACTTTGTAATCATTACAATTATTCCACAGAATAATTCCTGGCATATAACTATGAGCATGTTATATTAGGTGGGGGGAAAAAAGAAATATAAGGAGTGACTGAAAAATACAATGTAGGTTATCTTTTAATTTTTTTTTTTTTTTCCTGAGGGTCTCGTTACATGGTTCAGGCTGGCCTTGAACTCACTATGTAGCTTAGGCTGATCTTGAATTCTTTTTTAAATTTCTTTTAATTAATTAATTGATAGGTACAGAGTCTCACTATGTAGCTTGGATTCCTAGTGATCTGTAGTGGTTGATACATTGCATCTACCTGAGAAGTTTAGAAATTTAAGTGAGTCAGCAGAGACCCAGGGCTCTTCCTTTGTAAACATCCTCATCCTGCGCACGAGGAGGGCGTGGACACTGTGCAGTTCTACACTCCCTCCTTTCGGCTCAGGGGGCCCTCCCTAGAGTGACTCAGCACTTAAAGGATATATAAAGTCACTGGAGGAAGGAAGGCCGGTAGCACTTCCTCCTAGGAGCTTCAGTCTTCACAGCATGGAAGAAAGAGAGGCTTGCTAGATGCCCCAGCTGCTGCTACTCCCTTTGCTCTTTGCTGTTTCTTCAACACCAGAAGTGGCTGCTTTCTGCAATGTGCTACTCTGCTTTGGAGCCAGGCGAGTATGAACTGAAACCTCCACTAACTGAGCTGAGTCAACCTTTCCTTTCTTAATTTTGGGTATCTGGTACTTTGTCCCAGAAACAATCGAAAAGTAACAACAACATGATCCTTCTGTCTGAGCCTCCCTAGTGCTGGGATTACAGGTGTGTACCACCTTGCCCAGTTTTAGTGGCCAGCCCAGTGCACCCAGGGTTCCAGGGCTGGCACAGTATGCAGTACCAGGGATCAAATCAGGTCCTTGCTCTTGCCAGGCAGGCTCTTAGACTGCCAAGCTATCTCCCCAGCCCCATGGCCTTGAATTCTTGCCCAATCTCCTCCTCGGCCTTTTAAATACTGGGATTTCAAGCATGTGCCGCCCTTACTGCAGTAAAAATACATACTGCTAAGAATGTTGAGGTAAGTGTATTCAAAGTGAGGGGGGATATTCAGAGTATTCTGAAAGGGATTAATGGCAATATGTCTTTTAGATATTTGCTGTATTTTGATTACTCTTCACATACTGTTTTCTTTCTGAAAGAAACATTGGTGAGGGGCCAGCAAGATAGTTCAGCAGACTAAGCATCTGCCTAGGCAAGCACAAGGACCCAGGTTTGGTCCCTGGTACCACATGCCATGCCAGCCCCATTCCCGGGCATGCTGAGCCAGCCACCAAAATTGGGTGTGGTGGCGCATATCTGGAATCCCAGTGCTGGTGAGGCTGAAAACAAGAGCATCACTGTGAGTCTGAGCTGTGTAGTGAGACCCTGTGCCAAATACATAAAAAAAGAAAAGGAAACATTTCTGGATATATCCCCAGAAAAATATTCATCAAAATGTCAAAAAAGCTATCTGAATATTAGGATTAACAATCTATTTTAGAATCTTTTTATACTTTGTAAGTTACTGAAATAAACATAAATTATTATACTACTTCATAAGAAACAAAGTTACTAAAGCCTCCACTGCTAAACTCCAGAAGCACTTCAACGAATCATTGGTCTACTACAAGGTTTTTATTCCAAATTACGAATTTCCAAAGAGTCAGGAGTACTTTTTCACACTATGTTCTCCCGCCACTCCATATGCCACACTGCATGTAAGAATTCCATAATCACTGTTGATTGACTGGATGTGTAAGATGTTAAGCACTGAGGAGATATTATCGAAAATAGCTAAGAACTAAATTGCATGGCTGAGCTTTGGCACTAGAACTTTAATAATTGAAAACCAAAGCCTTCAAGTTATTTTATTATAAATGAACCTGCCTCCTAGAGCCCCTTCAGTTTTGAAATCTTGCCAAAGTGTTGCTTCGGATGCCATCACTTGGCTAAAGTGAAAGTTTTAAAAGCACTTAATGACATCATTATCCTGCAAATCATAATGAGGGCGGGGAAATGAATCTTGTGTTTTAAAAACATGGAGTGATGCTCTGATTCTGGGGCAGAACCTATGGAAGGAAATCTGAGGTGAGAGAATCTTATCCAAAACTCCCAATGTCCCCAGCAGCTGTTCTGCCCTCTGTATCAGTCAGCTATTGCTACGTAACAAACCACAAAGCTCAGCAATGAGGTAAAGATAGTGTGTGTCTGCAGGAGATTGGGAGTCCCCGCAGCTTCAAGCTACAAGTCTCACTGCCTCCTCAACTTCCACCAGACTTGACTCCAGTCTTCCCCAGGAGTGCTCCATGAGGGGGTCCAGGCAGCAGGGATGGAAGCCATCCAAGGACTTCCCCTGTCAGTGACGGGGGCATCACTAGGACTGGCATCCCCCTGCCAAAGCAAACGCATCTGGAAAGTAGGTCCTTACCAGGTCACAGCCATGTGCAATAGGAGACATGAGCGCTCAGTCCCCTGTAACCTGTACCCTGTACCTGCCCATCCTTCCCAGAGATCTCATGGATCGCTCAAGTCCTAGATTCTTCATGCGAAGTCACTGTGAACAAAATGAAGTTCGAATTGTCAGAAAGAATATCGTGTGGGGACATTACCACTTGACACCAGGAAACGAACTGGAATTTCAGGTGAAATAGCATTGAAGTACTTATCTCTGCCCAAGGGGAAAACCAGCCTGTGGTAGTACACACACTGTCCTCTCCGAGGAAGGGGAGTCAGTGCAGGGAACCGGGAGGCGGAGATCAAGGCCAGCTCTTCTTTTGAAGGCTCTTCGGGAAGAGGAGCCCGCCCTGCCCCCCACGAGATTAGGGCAGCTCCTCTCTGTCCTGACAGCCAGAACAAGAGAAGAAGGTGGCTACACCCAGGGCCATGGGTGAAACCCATAGCCAGGCTGCAGCAGAGGGTAGCAACAGGCCATACTGGTGGTCATGTCCCATCAGGGCTGTCTAATAGGCCAAGCTCTAGGGATTGTGGCGCAGCATGTAGATAAATGATGACACTAGGGACTTTCACTTTCTCTGCTGCAAACCCAGATGGCATCCACGAAGGCTGGGTCTACTGCATTCTAAGTGAGGAGGAGCACCCAGAGCTCTCAGGGGATTAAATGGGGCTGCAACAGGAGAATGGCACAGGAGGCAAATGTGAGATCTAGAGACTCATGCTGCGGGCAGGGCGGCCGGCTAGGACAGTCCACAGCAGAGCGTCCCCTCTGCAGACCTGCGCAAAATGCAGACTCCGACCCCAGCCACTGCCCCCCCCCACCTGCTGAATCCCTGGTGTGGCATCCAGCAGGCTGAACTCCAGGGTGCCCCTGCCTCCAGCCCTTTCCAGTTGGTCGTTGGAGAGAACTGGAGTCCTGAATGTGAGCACATAAAGCGACCAGCACCCCCTGGAGGCCAGTGGATTTTAGAGACCAGAGAAAAAACCAGAGCAACATTCCCTGGATGCCAAAGACAGGCGCTGTTTCTAGGCTTTCCAACCACGCAAGGTAGTAAATCTCTGGATAGTGTTTCTGTCCCTTGAAATTAAAGATGCGAGCAGACACAGATGGCTTGCGGTCCGCGGAGGCAGAGCTGGTGCAGATATCTCTATGGTACACACACAAAAGTGAAATCACTGGAGCAGAAACAGGGTCTGGAGGGGCCAGCTGCTCCAGGCCCTCCCTGGCTGTAGGCAAGAGTCGCAGCCTAGTGAACAAGGGAACCAAGCTTGCAGCCACAGAGCTCAGAGAGGTCACAGCCAGCCACACTGCACCCTGGGACTTGGCCAGGAAGGCAGACTCTCAGCTGCCCTCAGTACTTCCTGAATGAGACCCTGCAGATCAGCAAGATGCTCTGTGTCATACACACACACACACACACACACACACACACACACAGAGTTCCCATCTACTTAGCGGGCAAAGTGGATTATGGTGGATTAAATCCCAGGTACTTACCATAATAATCAAATTGAATTTCTACCTATCCAGTCCTATGTAAAGCTAGTCTTCCAAGGATTGTGATGTTCAAACCACCAAGTTATCCTGAACCATAACACAGTGCAAAAGAATGTATGATAAGATATAATATCACATAGTTAATATATGTATTACTGTAACATTAACTGTATGTATTAAGTATATATTACAGATATAAATGTTATAAAATGTGATACGTATACAACATATTTATGGTGTATGTTTTATCACATTAATTGTATATATTGATTACATTAATACATTAATTACTTTAATGCAATGTATTATGGGCCAAGTGTGGTGGCACAGGTCTGTAATCCCAGCAGTCTGAGAGACTAAGGCAGAAAAACTAAAAGCCCAAGCCCATCTTGGGCAAATACAGATCCTCCTTCTACCCAAGTCTCCAGGGCTCTGTTCTGAGAACGTGTCTCAAAATTTAAAATAAAAAAATTTAAACAGCTAGGAGCTGGATATGGTGGTGCACACGTCTAATTCCAGCACTCGGGTGTGAGACCAGCCTGGGCTACTTAATGAGATCAAGGCCAGCTTCAACTGTATACCAAGGCCCTGTCTCAAAAGTAAATGAATAAATAAATAGTGCTGGAGATGCAGCTCAGTACTAAGGCCCTGGGTTCAATCTCCAATGCTGAAGAAGTTGTAAAGTATTATACATTGTATTACAATATCACTTTGAAGCACCCTCAGCATCAGACACAATTTCTCATGAACCTGTATTTACAGATTACATTAGCTTGACAGGACAGAACGTGGGCTAGACGATATGTGTGCACCCCGATGGTACCCACAACCTGTGATCATCTGTTATGAGCACCCTGTTGAGAGATGACTCTGCTCCTAAGTTCCCAGATGCCCATGTCCTGCGTGCTCAGAACAGCCAACTAACTACGCACTTGGTCGGCACCAAAACAATACTCCCAGAAATCCAGACAGCTGAGACAGCATCAGAAATACCCAGCTGTTCATCTGCTGCAGACAGGAAATCCTGACTTGCTTCTTCTCAAGGTGAGTCCTTTCCTGGCCCTCCGTGGTGCTGAAGAACTAGCCCAAAAGCCTGTTGGGGCTCCCTTCCTTCAAGAGGTCACTGTTCACACCACAACCAGAGTGTCAGGTTGCAGTGGATGCCCTGTTTCAGTGGCATTGGCCATAGTGAAGCTGAAGATATTTACAGTCCACAGACAACTCATAAATCAAAATTAAATTTAGCCATGCAAACCTTTACAGACACAAAAATCACACTGAACTTCTTTACATGTTTGGCTTTTTATATTTTTATTTCAATCAGAATGGAATCAAAGAATCAATAAAGACTAGCAACACTGTATTAAAAGATGAGACGCTGAGTCTATTCCAGTCGGATCAAGAGCACAGGCCCGTGATTAATGCGCCACGTGCAGACACCAGGATAGGTCGCAGTGGGCACAGGTGTCCACTACAGTGCAGCAAGAATGAGCCTCACTGCTCACTGGGCTGGAAAGCACTTTCAGTTTGGTTCTGTGGGGATCTGGGGTCACTGCAAGTACGCGCCACCACCCCCCCACCCTGCTGCAGCTGGCTGGAGCCAGGTGTGATGGGAGCACTGAGCCAGCTGTGTGCCTCCTAGATAGGGGCCCCTCCTTGTGGGGGAGGGGCGGGCATGCACAGCACAAACACGCTTGCACAACATCTAAGGATCCTCTGATACCTACCCCTTCCTTCAGAACTTCACCCCAATCTTCAACCCAGGTCACTGCATGGGAAAGGCCCTCCTTAGCATCTGAAGGTAGCATCCCTTTCCCTGACCCCCTAGCCCCACCCCTCACACGGCGATGCACCTGTGCCTTCCGCCTGAGAGCTCACCTACTTCAGTACAGGCTCTGTGGGGAAGGGACTTTAACTGGCGTCCACCATACTTTTCAGCATCCTTGACAGTACCTGGCACAGTGCCTGGGTAGGTGATGTATGCATTTATAAATCCTGGCACTCCCGGAGGCTGAGGCAGGAAGATCACAAGTTCCAACTCAGCCTAGGCAAGCTGCCAACTTAGTGAGACCTCACCTCAAAATAAAATATACAGAAAAGATTGAGGATGTAGCTCAATACAAAGGCCCTAAGTTTGAGCCCCAGTACCAAAAGAAAAAAATCAGTTACACAAAAGTAGTGTTTTTTAATATGTAAAAATTCAATATTATAAAACATAAGTCTGATGATACATTTTAGTAAAATATTCTAAACCTATATGTAAACCATAGGGAAACAGGAAAAAGAGAACAACCATATCCATATGGAATCAATTTATAGCATCTATAAAAAAAAAAATACTTAAGTTCCCTTGTCTGTGATCCAAGAGCTCTGCCTCCCTGACCCACTCTGCCCCTGCACACAGGAAGCCCAGCACAAGGATTTTCACCCAGGCTTTGCCCGTGAAAAGCTCAAAATAAGTGAGTCACAGGCTGTGGCTACGCCTGCCTCCCATGGGCCTCATCAGAGACTCACAAGTGCCCAGCAGATGCAGCCCTCATTACACACTGTGGGGTCCCTGCTTCTCCTCCGCCACCACAGGCTGCACCTCGGCCATCCACCCCAGGGATCCAGTCAGTCCAATCAGCAACCCAGATCTGCTTCAACAACTCGGGTCCCAAGAGGGCGTCTTGGATCAGCCATGGTCTAGGAGCTGAGATCCTGAAGGAATGGCGTGGCCAGATCTGCCCTGGGGCCTTGTGGCTGATGCTGAGCCAGGATGGCCCCCACAGACCCCAGGGGCTTCAGCTCAGTCAGACTCCCATGTTTTGGGGCATCTTGGAACAAAAGGCCCCAAAAGAGCTGGTAGCTTTAACTCTTCTTCAGGCCCCAGAGAGGAAGACACTTCTCTTACAAGTTAGAATTCTCTTTGTCAAAGAATGCTGAGATGCTCTGAGGGCCAGCACACCATGTCCGTGGGACACACAAGACATCACAGGCCTTTCCTACTTAGCAGTCACAAGACTCAGCTGACCAGCCACCAAAAAATAGGGATACTGGGTAGAGTCTCTGGGTCAGGCATGGTTTCAACAAGACCTCAGTCCCAAGCTCATGGGTGTCTTTTGACAAAACTGTCAGGAGGAGCTGTGTCAAAAATCCCAAGGCCCCAAAACCAGCATGCACCTCTTGCTGAAGGCTGCCTCCCTTCAGACCTCAAAGGCTCCAGCCGGCAAAACCATCGAGCTTGCTGCCTCTCTAGTATCCAAAGACCTCAGGGCTGTGCTAGGTACTCACACTAAGTGTTGATCCCTCCAAGGGTGGCAAATGGGGGGAAGGCTGTTCCCCTAAGCAGCTGCAGCAGGGCCAGGGCCTCTGACCCCGAGGAGAGCTGATTTCCATGCACATTGCCCCGTGGGTCACTGTAACTTTTTAACCAACTGCAACATTTGCTCAAATCCTATCATTAATTTTGCCTTTCCCTCCCTTTCCCCCCTCTCCCCCCTCATCTGTAGCAGCACAGGCACTGGAACACCTGCCAATCGGAAGGGCACCTGGCCGCAGGAGATGCTGCTCACTCCTGACAGAGGGTCTGGAAATGGGGGTGACAGGAGGCTAGCCTGGAATATCTTTGGGTCCTCAACCCAGGCCCTTCCCCCATGGGCCTCTGGCGTCTAGACAGCAAGGCCCAGGCTGCTCTTTCTTGTGAGCCAGCACCTGACAGAGCAGGAAAACTCCGAGTCTCTCTCCTCTGTGCCATTTCCCCACCATGTGGACATCCACGTCTTGCTTAAGAACAGGAAACCCTGGGCCCCCCACCCCCAAATCCTGAAAGCTGCCTCAAGCAGAGCAGAGAGGTAAAGAGCAGAGGAACACAGAGAAGGTGGTGTTTCTGAGCCAGCAAGCATGACATGCTCAGTCAGGGCTCAGCAGCTCGACAACTGCTCGACTGAACTGTCTTCCAATGTCAGCGGCTGCCCAGAGCCCTCTGCCAGCATGCAGGTGGTGATTCTCCCCCCTTCCACCTGGAGGAGACAGCAAAACCCAAAGCATCCTCTGGGCTGTTTGTTTCAGGCCTACCGGCCCCTCCTCAGGTGTTTTAGGTCTTCAGCCGGCAGTCTGTACTGCCTGACAATGTCACCCGGCCAGGTCAGCACCCACGCCCTCCCCCTCACGTCACATGAGCGCGGATCCACAACTAATTATACTTTCCTCTGATTCTAAGCCCCATGCAAAGGTGAAATGTTTTACATATGATAAATCCACAATAGCACCAGACCAGAAATTTGGAAATATCCAAAGTAGACAGCAAACGATCTTTGGCAAACACTGAGGATCTGGGGATGGAACCACAGCACCCTGAGCCTGACTTAGCAAATGATCTTTCGAGGGGAAAAAAAAAACAGGTTACTTGAGGCCACTGATGTGCCACTGCTCGAGGTTGCTCCAAGTATAGGCAGTACAGGAGCGAAACTCAGGACTCTGTCTACTGAGTTGCAGGTAACATGCCCCTGCTCTGTTAAACATTTCCCTATGCCACACTTTAAAGGTGATCTACACTGCAAAACTGTGTCTCTAAAAATCAAACAAGTAACTCCTCCATAAAGAGTGTCCTGAACCAGTTAATTTTTTTCCACTTATGCAAATAATTTATTTTGCATTTTCTCATTTTCAAGTGTATTTTAATATACCTAACTGCAACAGTAGCATGCATACAATTCTGTATCTTGTTTTTCATTTAACCTTTGTAAGTGCTTCTCATCTTCCCCAAAGTCTTCATCGGTGTCCTTTTTAATATCTGCATAATATTCTTAGATTGACTACACCATGACTCATTGTCTTCTCTCTCCTGACAATATGGATTATTTCCAGTAAGTACTACTATAAATAATGCTGCAATTAACAACTTTATTTCCTTGGCTAAATTGGAGTGTTTTATGAATTAAAAGCAGCTGAATAGGCTTCTGTGTCGTATTCTTTCTTGAACAAAAATGGAACGTCCTAGTTTCATGACAAGGAAAAATCTAAATTTAGGCTCGCTGACAGAGCTGGGTGACAAGTCACAACGGCAATGACAGAATTCTGCAAGTGTTTCTAAAACAAAAAGCCTATTTCACTTATTTGTCTCTTTGGGGGACAGAGTAAGTTTTGTGTTGTTTTAAAATGAGTCTCAAGACCGGTACATTTATCCTTGAAGGATTCAAAAAAAAAAATACAGTATCACTACTGGTTTTGTGCCTTTTTTGCAGATCTTGCAATATGTAACCAAGGTTAAGGTCATCTATGAATGCATAATTTTCAAGGTTTTTGAAGTACTGGACAGCGTGTTTCCAGGTATAGTGTTTCAAGATTCATTCTAGGACCCCCATTGAGACCAAACTCTATGAATGCTCAGGTCCCTGGCATAAAATGACACAGTATTTGCATATAACCCACACCCATCCATCCATATACATTAAATCAGCTCTGGATGACTAATAATACCGCCTCATCCAATGTAAATTCTATGTAAATAGCTGTTACACTGTATTGTTCAGGGCATGATAACAAGGGAAGATGTGTACATGTTCAGTTCTGATGTAATTTTTTTCCAAGTATTTTCAATTTGCATTTGTTTGAATCCAAGGATGTAGAACTTATACATCCAGAAGACTGCTGACAGAATAGAAGTACGATTTTGTTAATGATATATTTTGCTGCCACAGATAAAACACCTGATGAACTTACAGCCACTGTTGAGGAACATGAATTTTTTAAAAGGATCCATTGGAGTCTTAGAAATTAAAGGTATGGCCATCCTAACTATCCCTGGCAGCCCACACTGTTTCCTGATACGGTGCGTACTTCTATCTTTGCTCTTTCCCTCTTTTTTCTATTTACTCAGTCCTAGATTGTTCTGCAGAGCCACTTTCTCAAATAAACTTCCACTGCTTTAGAAAGCAAAGAAGGAATTAAAAATATGATAATTGAAATATATAACCCAACGGACTAGGTGAACCTAGATCCGTGCAGCTGAAAATAAATTATTGCCCAAATACTCAAACCACTCAGAAGCCATCTTATACACATTTCACATGTGAAGAACTGAGAACCTGGATGACAGGAAGAAAAATAAAATATATTATCCAGAGCTAACTAAAGACACAAGTATTTTCTGTTGAATTGAGTTTGCAGCAGCTGATCATAGTAAACAAAACATAAACACCTGTACTAGTAAGCTTGGCATGACTACAAGATGTCTGAGACTGATTATTTATGAAGGACAGGGCGGTATAGCTCAGTGCTGCAATTCAAAGTCCCAGGTAGAGCAACAGAGTCCCACTGGTTTGGTCTCTGCTGAGGCAGCAGATGACAGGGGTGGTATGTGTGGCAGGGTGGTGTCCCACAATCCTCCTCAGGGAACATCCCTGCTAGCCTCACCTCTTACCACTGCACAGCTCCCTGGAGACTGAGGCTTGATATGTGGACTGTGGGGACACGCATCCAAACTACTGCAGCTCCCTGGACACGTCTAGGAACTCCAGAACAACAAGCTGAGGGACAAGCCCCAAAAGACTCCAAAACGGGGTGGAGTGGAGCAGACCTAGCCAGCAAAGGGACAGAAACTCCCTTGGGTCTGTCTTACTGACCATAAGGGTACCAGATAACAAAGAAGCAAGACCTGGAAAGTCTGAAGACAAAACCTATTTCAACCTTGGCATCTTATACCCCATCAAACACCAACCTTTTAAAATACATGCAAGAGAGAGCTCCATGAGTTTACCATCAGTAGGTCAATTTTGGTGGTGGTGGTGGTGGTGGTGTTGTTTTGGTTTATTTCATTTTATTTTATTGAGAAACAAAGAGCAATGAGACAGTTTGAAAACTGGTTAATAGGACAGTTTCCAATAATTAATACATTGTACATTGGTATCTTCTTAGTGGTTATCCATAGTACAAGATGCAAACAGGATATCCTGTCCAAACACTATCAGTACAGATCTTTCTTCTCATTGAATTAAGCGAAAGTAGTTGTATATCTATCCTAACTATTCTGTATATACAGATAGAAAATGGTACTTCCTTTGTATCCCCTTTTTTTCTTTAGTCCTGTTAGAGGTGGGTATTCCATTGGCATCTAAATACTACAGGTATATGAATTCAGCAAAACAATCCAACACCGCCCAGCAGTCCACAACAGTAGTGGGTATTCCGCAGAAGTTGTTGACTTGAGCCTTTCACAGCTCAGCATATTAATATGGCTTTACTTTATA